>CAJHNH020001657.1:915300-995300 GCA_905116865.2 Candidula unifasciata | reverse complement strand
TCTGATTTTCTCTTAAAGAGAGTTTTGACTTCAGAAAAAGATAGTGGCTGGTAGGTCTGTGGTTTGTTACTGCCTTCTTGGCTAAAGCATCAGCGCATTCATTGCCTTTGATGCCACAGTGAGATGGAATCCACTGCAAGTGAATTTCTGTCTTTTTTGACAACAAAGCAAGTTCTTTTGTTAGACTTTGTAGTGTGTGCTGTCGGTAGGTTTGGACTCAAGGGCCTGTATAGCTGAAAGTGAGTCACTGAGAAAAACCATCCAGCCTGCGGTAATTTGCAGATTGTTCATATACTGTGATGCCATCAATAGAGCTGAGGGCTCTGCCTTGTAGTTGGAGCAAGTTCGTCCGGTGGGGGCTGCTAGGGACACAGTAGTGGCATCTGGGTGTTTTATGTAAACACCTGCCCCACCATTCGTAGCTGTCTCTTTTGCTGATCCATCCGTGTAGATTCTAGTCCCGCTGTCCTGTGGGAACATGTTGTTGGAGTGTTCCATTGTGAGTGCTTTCTTTACAAAAGCGGGCTCAGCATCTTTGTTTTCCAGGTTCGGGATGGATGTTGACACATTGAGTGTCAGTAATTCAGAGTCCCAGATATCAAAAGATAGCTCTTCAGGTGTACATTGTTGGTTAAGTAGTGAAGAGAATGACTTTCCAAATTCCTTAGTAAGATGGTGTGTGTGTCTGGATCTGGTATGTTGGTCCTGCTGTGTGTGAGTGTAGATCTGGTATGTTGGTCCTGCTGTGTGTGCATGTCTGAATCTGGTATGTTGGTCCTGCTGAATGTGTGTGTCTGGATCTGGTATGTTGGTCCTGTTGTGTGTGTGTGTGGATCTGGAATGTTGGTCCTGCTGTATGTGTGTGTCTGGATCTGGTATGTTGGTCCTGCTGTGTGTGTGTGTGGATCTGGAATGTTGGTCCTGCTGTGTGTGTGTGTGTGTGTGTGTGTGTGTGTGTCTGGATCTGGTATGTTGGTCCTGTTGTGTGTGTGTGTGGATCTGGAATGTTGGTCCTGCTGTATGTGTGTGTCTGGATCTGGTATGTTGGTCCTGCTGTGTGTGTGTGTGTGTGTGTGGATCTGGTGTGTCGGTCCTGATGTGTGTGTGTGTCTGGATCTGGTATGTTGGTCCTGCTGTGTGTGTGTTTCGATCTGGAATGTTGGTCCTGCTGTGTGTGTGTCTGGATCTGGAATGTTGGTCCTGCTGTGTGTGTGTGTGTGTGTGGATCTGGTGTGTCGGTCCTGATGTGTGTGTGTGTCTGGATCTGGTATGTTGGTCCTGCTGTGTGCATGTCTGGATCTGGAATGTTTTTCCTGCTATATGCATGTCTGGATCTGGAATGTTGGTCCTGCTGTTTGTGTGTCTGGATCTGGAATGTTGGTCCTGCTGTTTGTGTGTCTGGATCTGGAATGTTGGTCCTGCTGTTTGTGTGTCTGGATCTGAAATGTTGGTCCTGCTGTGTGTGCATGTCTGGATCTGGTATGTTGGTCCTGCTGTGTGTGTGTGTCTGGATCTGGTATGTTGGTCCTGCTGTGTGTGTGTGTATCTGGATCTGGTATGTTGGTCCTGCTGTGTGTGTGTGTGTTTTTCTGGATCTGGTATGTTGGTCCTGCTGTGTGTGTCTGGATCCGGAATGTTGGTGCTGCTGTGTGTGTGTGTGTGTCTGGTATGTTGGTCCTCTTGTGTGTGTGTGTGTGTATGTATGTATGTATGTATGTATGTATGTATGTATGTATGTATGTATGTATGTATGTATGTATGTATGTATGTATGTATGTATGTATGTATGTATGTATGTATGTATGTATGTATGTATGTATGTATGTATGTATGTATGTATGTATGTATGTATGTATGTATGTATGTATGTATGTATGTATGTATGTATGTATGTATGTATGTATGTATGTATGTATGTATGTATGTATGTATGTATGTATGTATGTATGTATGTATGTATGTATGTATGTATGTATGTATGTATGTATGTATGTATGTATGTATGTATGTATGTATGTATGTATGTATGTATGTATGTATGTATGTATGTATGTATGTATGTATGTATGTATGTATGTATGTATGTATGTATGTATGTATGTATGTATGTATGTATGTATGTATGTATGTATGTATGTATGTATGTATGTATGTATGTATGTATGTATGTATGTATGTATGTATGTATGTATGTATGTATGTATGTATGTGTGTGTGGTTTGTGTGTGTGTGTGTGTGTGCATGTCTGGATCTGGAATGTTGGTCCTGTTGTGTCTGTGTCTGGATCTGGTATGTTGGTCCTGCTGTGTCTGTGTTTGGATCTGGTATGTTGGTCATGCTGTGTCTGTGTTTGGATCTGGTATGTTGGTCATGCTGTGTCTGTGTTTGGATCTGGTATGTTGGTCATGCTGTGTCTGTGTTTAGATCTGGTATGTTGGTCCTACTGTGTCTGTGTCTGGATCTGGTATGTTGGTACTGATGTGTCTGTGTCTGGATCTGGTATGTTGGTACTGATGTGTCTGTGTCTGGATCTGGTATGTTGGTACTGATGTGTCTGTGTCTGGATCTGGTTTGTTGGTCCTGCTGTGTGTGTGTGTGTGTGTGGATCTGGTATGTTGGTTCTGTTGTGTGTGTGTGTGTCTGGATCTGGTATGTTGGTACTGATGTGTCTGTGTCTGGATCTGGTATGTTGGTCCTGCTGTGTGTGTGTCTGGATCTGGTATATTAGTCCTGTTGTGTGTGTGTGTGTGTCCGGATGTGGTATGTTAGTTTAATTGTAGGTTCTTTGGGATTTGCCCATTTGAGCTACGCTGTTTGAATATTTCTAGGTAAGATCCTGTTTCTGTAATATTCTTCTTCTTCGGCTTTTTCGCATTTACCAGTTGTAGACTCCCGCGGCAAGTTCTGTTTTCCCTTAATATGGCAATGGAAACCTACACGGGGTGCTTTAATATTACATTGTAGCATTTGTATTGTTTGTCATCGACTGCCCGTAAGCTGTTTTTATTTCCCGTCCAAGCAGAGCTACCAATACTCCCCCAACCCCCCCCCCCCCCCCCTCTTCCTCCCCGCCAGATCTGTTTTTATATGACGCCTTGGTTCAAAGTTAGAAATCTTTATTTTTCTAATCCTTACAATAATGTAGGTAAATATTTCGTTTCGTAACTATATTAACAATTTTGGGTTTTCATTGATTTTTTGTTTGTTTGTTTGTTCTCTATTTTGTTTGTTCCACCCCCCCCCCCACACACACACACATTCTTTTTGGCTGCCCGGCGTCCAAGTGCATGTGTTATTCCTTGCTGGGGAAGCCTCCAGGGTGGTCCGCATCATGTTAGCGCTGAGTACCCTGGATATCTCTGGAGATGGCCTCCGTGTAGTACACGGTTATCTGTAGATCGCATCAGATGTATCAAGAAACTCCCCACTCTACACAACCACACACAAAATACAAATTTAAAAAAAAAAGTGAATTTCAATTTTTTTTTTTTAATTTTAATTTTGAAAGTTTCAAATGCCTTTCTGTGAATTTCTGTAATGAGAGTTTAGATATTGAAAATTTCAAGTATTTAGAATTTGGTACACATTGATGCTCATAATTAACTTAAAATCTGACCAATTTCGATCTAAATAAACAATGAACTGGCCGTCAGCTGAAACAATATCTGGCTCACTATACATAAAACAGGTGATATGAGCAAAGAATATTGTACAAATGTGATGATATTTAGTATATGGTTATGAAGAGGATGTGAATTCCTAAGTCTCAGAGGTTTCAAACTTTCGGGAATGGTTCTACTCTTTTATTTCACGGGGTCTCCGAGATTTCATGGGGAATTCCAGGGAAAGTACACCATTATATTGCAAAGGGCGTGGGGGGGGGGGGGGTTTAGGGTTAGTGTTAGTCAGCGTTCAATTTACACCACAACACCCCTATACTTCTGGACTTTTCGGAAGATTCTCAACAAAATCTCGGAGGCCCTGAGATGGGGGGGGGGGGGGGGGAAATAAAAGAAAAGAATCTCAGGTAGCAGTAAGTAGCACAAAGGTAAAACCACAGAGGCCTAATTAATGGATATTCATTTTCTTTTCTTGTTTAAATTTTTTTTTGTTTAAAGCACACTTCTCTTACCATTTATTTATGGGTGGCATCAGGGGTTAAAAAAAAAAAAAAGGGGGGGGGGGGGAGTATTCACTGATCCTTTAGTTTTCATTCAGCACTAATATATTATTTTTTCCTTGTATGTCCTTTTATGAGCTTCAGTGGAACTATACAACTCATCTCCCAAGTGGTCTAGTGGCTAGGATTCCGCGCTCTCACCGCGGCGGCCGGGGTTCGATTCCCCGCTTGGGAAGTATTTTTTTCTTTCTTATTCTCGCTTCAGCCAACATACTTACTAACTCTTTCGTTCTCCGGCTCTAAACTTTGGCGTTCAGTTCTGGTTGTCGATCACTTCTAAACTTGGTTTTGTTCCAAAGCCTGAGTTTCGCGTGCGCGACCGTTTTACAGATGTGTTTATTTATCAGCAAACTGTTGCTTCCTCGCGTCTCAGGCACGTGCGCTCCGAATTGTGACGAACAATCCCTTATCTGTTGCCTTTGATGGGTCAGTGGGGAAAAGGAGGGGGGGGCAGGTCTATCTCCCCTATACTTTGCTAAAAGGTAAATAATTATGTGTCAACATATACTTAAAAAGGAGACATTTTATTCATGAATATGTAGGTCGCTTAGCATATTCTCCTTAAACCTTTTTTGGAGGTACGGGCAGGGCTGCCTAAACGCAAGGGCATGATTGACATTTGCCCGGCCCCCCCCCCACCCCCTCTATGAGCTTAGGAACCTACGCTGATCAGTGACCTTTTATGAAACATGAAGTGACTTTCCATTAGTGCTTGTCGCAGGGCCCCAGCACACTGGTTTGCCCAGGGGCCCATAGCAATGTTACGGGGGCTATCGGTAGGTAAGACTGAAGGCCCACCCCCAACTCCTCCCGCCACACATACACAAAAATATTATGAGACGGGTGGCCACATGGTGCTGAGTACCCATATTCTGGCACTTTTGCAACAAGCCGACCAAGCAGCCAACCAACCAACCAAACATCCAATCGGCCTTCTATCTCCAATCTCTACCAAACTACCCCTGTCATTTTCCAGGGATAATCGTCGCCAGTTCCCACACTATCTCAGTATCCCCAAAGCCGCTTTGATCCCTTATTTGAAAGCACATCATGTCCAACGCCAAACATTGGCCCAAGGAAACTGCAGCAAAGCCAAAAATTATGTGCGAAATTTTCTGACCCAATAATCCATAACACAAACAGAATTTCCCTTTAATCCAAGATTTGCAAGGCAACCCCGTGCCAAAGGTCGCCAACACTAGGTGGCGTTGTTAATGTTTATTTGGGAGGTGTTGATTGGCTCGCCCAGTGTGTGGAAAATTGCTTTGCAAAAGAAAGAAAAAACGTCAATTCACTTCTCTATATTACATCATTTCATATGATCGGGACAGGAGGGAAAGGGGTGGAGTGAATAAGGGGATAAACACACTGCTCTATGAAATGCATGTCATAAAAGGCACAGAATAAAGGATTTGCTGAAATCGGATGAAAAGTGTAGATATTACAGCCTATCTATAAACCATAGCACCACAACACAACTTGTTAGTTATTATTTTAAAGGCGGAGAAGATAGACCGACTTGTCTATCCGCAAATCTGTGTCTTTTCGTCTACCTATTTGTGTGTCCGTCCGTCCGTCTATACATCCACTCGTTTTTCTGTCTAGTGAATCCAGTACTAATTGAATACTTCGAAGTATTCCGGAATCATAAACCCTGAAACCTTCCCACGACTCTCTGACATAAATTCTCCTTCAGTGTTGAGTCTGCTCAGATCTCGCACAATCTCTCAGTTCTAGACACAGATGGTTCTCTTCTCTGAGAAACTAACCACCAACAAATTTATTCTCACACCTTCTAGTATCAGCGGCCAGTGGTTCTCCGACGGTGTTCCACGACACAGTGCTAGTGGTTCAGTGGCCCCCACTCTCTCTCTCTGTATTTACACACACACACACACACACACACACACACATATATATATATATATATATATATATATATATATATATATATATATGGAAGTCGGCTTTGTGGCTAAGACGATGCGAACGTTTCGTAATGCCGGGGTACCGGGTTCGATCCCAGCTGCGGGCCATACGCCTTGCGTTGGTTTCGACAGTAGTATCAGGGAGCCGACCCTTCAGTCGCAATGGCAAACTACTGGACGTAAATTTGCCTAGTAAAACCACACAATAGTCAGAGGCTGATGGGGTTGGTTCTGCAACGTCCTGTAAAGGATACGCAACTAATCTCTCTCTCTCTCTCTATATATATATATATATATATACATGCACACACACACACACACACACACACACACACACACACAATAGTTACAAGTGTTCGGGTGTTTTATTCTTTTTATATTTTATGTTCTTTTTTTTTTTTCCTTTTCAGTTTAAAGGGAAATTGATGTTTAACGTTTTCATCCTGCAGAATTGCAGTCTAAAAGATTGACACACAACAGCTCAAAGAGCTACTGTTCGGATGCGAATCTAATAGGCACTAATCCAAGAAACCCTCTTCAACCGTATACAACTAATTTAGAGTCACCATTTTACTGTATAACCTGCTTTACATTTTGGTTTAGTGGAAACTCTAACGAACTCGCAATAACATGTATTGTTTACCGTACTTGAGGTACGAACTAAGATATGCAAGACGCCATAGAAAAACATATTAGAATGCCGAGGATAAAGAAAAAGAAAAACACTGTCATCCTACATAATTTGAGTATCGAGGAGAATTGGCCCGTAAACAGCATCCATGAAGATGCATTCCAACTTCAAAGGGAGCTCCTAATTAGTCTATTCTTACGACATGCTTGTTGTGGAGACTTCCATATAACGGAACCCTGGAACCCACACGAAGAGCTTGCTAATTGATGATGGTTTTGCTTAAGGAATGATTTGTCTATATCGTCAACATCATCCGCATGTGCCCTGCCAGTTGGGGTAGGCACTTATTCATCTCCATAGATCACGATCCCTGGTTGCCTGGAACAGCTCTCTTGATGATAGCCCTACATTCCATCCTTTCAGCCCATCCAGCCCTTACCCCTTTTTTCCATCCGTATCATCGACCCAAAAATACTATTCTCCCTTGCAATCTCCCGAAATCTTCGGCCAGGAAATCCCGCCCTGCCAAGCCTAAATCTAGGAACCATGGACAGTGCCGAAGGTCTGAGAACCGCTGTCAGACACTGGCATATGTTAACGACTTTCTCAAACTTATCTCCCTTCTCACGTGGCAGTAATGAGGATGTTGAAAAATTACTTGGCTCCGCTTCTAAAATCGTGCAGTGCTGTCTGTTCGTTATCGTGTGCTTGCACGCGCGAGGCTGTGTCATTTGATCCCGTGTGAAATTGTCAGCCTCCAAGTGAGTTAAATTAGTAAAATATCGTTTTTGAAGCGGTATCCGGAGCGTCAATTTTTGGCAAATTAACCCATCCATAGCATTTTCGCCGCTGTCTTGTTAAGTCAGCAAACGTAGCTTTTTTGTATCATTAGAGCAATGGGTCTTTTTCGCTACAAGAAAAGATATAAAACCTAACAAAAAGTATAATGGCAAGTCACAAAATATAGCAAATGCACACAAAACGTGAACGTTGCGGCTATGGAGCCCTCATCAGCGCAAACACAAATCAAACAATACCATACAAATACAAAAAATCATTAAGCTGGTATCTCGAAGCAGCCGGATCGATGACTTCTCAGCAGACTGTCGAGATGCGTGGGCCAGGGGAAGAAATTTCGGATGACGTCACAGGACAGTCCAATATTTTCGAGGGCGGTAAGAGCGGATTTTCCGGCTTTCTGATGTTTTTAACTGTCCTAAAACATTTAGAAGTGGGTCTAACCCCAACCCACCTACATCCTAGGAGAGAGTGCTGCCCAGGTCCCATGACTGCATGTAACCTAGGTCCCACAACTGCATGTAGCGTATCTACCACCCCCTTAAATATCTGGCTGTCTCTTTGGGGTGAGATATTGGGATAAAACCGAAATTTCACTTCTTTCCAGATTTTTCGCCCGCTGTAAAAGTGCACTTTTCCGCACTTTGTGAACACGGAACGAAGTCATGTCATAACACCTACCCAGTAGTGGACTGGGCTGGCGCTTCCTGAATTTCCCCATGTTTAAGGTTATTTAAAATTATTGTACCGTAGTTTGTTATATCAAACGTCAAGGAAGCTGATATACGTTGGCTATATCAAACGCTGCGTGGGATTGGAAAAGACTGCAACGGACTGCATGGTACACGGTAAGTGGGGCAGGGACTGACCAGCGCGAAGATGGGCGGGAAAGATATGAGGGACCGGGTTCCTTTTTAAAGAGAGTTGTGATGAGAGCAACGTTCTATACAAGACCTGCTGCATGAAGATGATAATTAAGCACCCCCCTCCCCACAACCCCATCCCATTTAACAGATAATTACGACTTTGACCTTTACAGAAAGACACACTCTTACTCCTTTTCTTCTTCTACTCCTCCTTCTTCTCGTCCTCTTTATTCTTCTCTTCCTCCTCCTCCTCATTCTCCTCCTCCTTCTTTTTCTTCTTTCTTTCTTTCTTTCTTTCTTCTTCTTCTTCTTCTTGTTATTCTTGTTCTTCTTGTTATTCTTGTTCTTGTTCTTCTTCTTCTTCTTCTGCTCCCCACTGGAGCACAGGCCCTCAACCACTTCACCCCAAGACGTTAAATCATGTGCTATTTATGCAGCTAACTCCATGCCTTCCACGTCTTTTTAACCTTACTCTCTAGCTAGGACGTGCAACAGGAGTCTTGCATGAGGTTCCGTAAAACCAGAACAGTGAAGGACTGGCGCCCGAGTGGGGTACGGAATATCTCCTTATACACATCACATCAGACTTAACTTCCCCTCATGCCTGTGACCGAAATCACCGCGCCACGAATCCTATCCAAAGCCAGCGTCTTTTCTTAACCTCTTGATTTCACTCAAATGTGTTTAGTTCTCTCCCAAAGCTCAGCATTAGTGAATTTATCATACAATTTAATTCCCTCTAATCCGCGCAGGCACTAAATAATAAATGTTTGTAGTTTATTAGTAATAGTTTTAGTTGGACTTGTTTTCGCTCCAAACAGCAGTACTGATTGGACCCGCCTCTGCCTCTTATGTAAAGGTCATACTGCTGATGAACGGTTTTCCCAGCTGAAGCTAATCTCTGGCTGAGTCAGGTGTCCACTTACCCCACAGGTCCCATCGTTCCTCTGGCCAGCCCCTGGCTCTTTATCGTTAACCAGTGGACTTCCACCCGCAGGGATTGTCCGTAAGTGGGCACATCAGAAGGTGCTTCAAGTGGGCCCATAAGGATGGGGCTAAGGTTGTTCAGGAGTACCTTTAGAGAACGGTACTGTTTGTCGTTAAGTGCCATGAAATGCCACGTGTACACTCTCTGACCACATGTGTGCCCAGCAGCTTCTGTAAACTAGGCCAAAGGCAGGGGCGTTGGAAGTTGGGGACTGAGGTCCCTTGAGCTCTACCACAAACACTCCCCCCCCCCCCTTTTCCACCCCAACACTCTAATAATGTAGAGAACTTCTCTGTTTAAGTATCTGTTCATACATATCAACCATATATATATATATATATACATATATATATATATATATATATATATATATATATGTATATATATATATATATATATATATGTGTGTGTGTGTGTGTGTGTGTGAAGGCTCCGTGGTGCAGACATTCGTCTACGGATCCGAAGATCGTATGTTCAAATCCGAACGGGGCTGCACTCTTTTACAAAAAAAAAAAAAAAAAAAAAAAAAAATAACCCAGGATCAAACAGGTTTTAGGTAAAGAGCGGTGTAACATTGACCAAATTACCCATTGAGTGCCGACTGTCCTATGAAAATATAGGTCTAGTACTATGAGCCCAATACGCCCAGAATGAACGAAAACGTGGAGAGAGAGATAGATAGATAGATAGATAGATAGATAGATAGATAGATAGATAGATAGATAGATAGATAGATAGATAGATAGATAGATAGATAGATAGATAGATAGATAGATAGATAGATAGATAGATAGATAGATAGATAGATAGATAGATAGATAGATAGATAGATAGATAGATAGATAGATAGATAGATAGATAGATAGATAGATAGATAGATAGATAGATAGATAGATAGATAGATAGATAGATAGATAGATAGATAGATAGATAGATAGATAGATAGATAGATAGATAGATAGATAGATAGATAGATAGATAGATAGATAGATAGATAGATAGATAGATAGATAGATAGATAGATAGATAGATAGATAGATAGATAGATAGATAGATAGATAGATAGATAGATAGATAGATAGATAGATAGATAGATAGATAGATAGATATAGATAGATAGATAGATAGATAGATAGATAGATAGATAGATAGATAGATAGATAGATAGATAGATAGATAGATAGATAGATAGATAGATAGATAGATAGATAGATAGATAGATAGATAGATAGATAGATAGATAGATAGATAGATAGATAGATAGATAGATAGATAGATAGATAGATAGATAGATAGATAGATAGAGAGAGAGAGAGAGAGAGAGAGAGAGAGAGAGAGAGAGAGAGAGAGAGAGAGAGAGAGAGATATCAGATCGGTCTATCAATACTGGGCTACCGCACCGATAAATGCGGACGACTAACCAGAAGCGAAAAGATTACAATAGAAAGGACCCATTCCCACCCCAGCCCGACACCAACAGTCTTCTAACTGCACTATGAGGACAACCCATAACTCCAACACTTCTCTAGAAGCACATACGTTTCTTGGCACGAGAGGACTAACTCCGTGCAACTCCCCACCCCGCATTCGACAACAATCTTCATCTCTGAACACTTGAGTTCAAAAGCATTAAAATTCTCTTCACGACAATCCGGAATCCCCCCCCCCCCCCTCCCCTTGTCCCTTTTCACGCCTTAGGCGCAGCGGGCAAATGGGAAGAGCACTCATATTTTTACATACCAGTCAGCACAAGGTGGGTAATGTGGTCAGCATTACGCCGGCCGTCTTAACTTCCCCAGGACAGCCATCCTGGTACCCATTTTAGGCTGGGTCGACCTGCGACGCCCATACCATGATAAAAATCCACACAGACAGCAGTGGCTTTCGATCGCAGTACGTTGGAATTACGAGTCGGATTAGCAACGCCTAAGCCACGGACGCCGCTTCCTCCTCCATACCCTTACCATATTATGCAGACAGCACTTGAGTTCGATGTTCGGAGTTCATTACTTGCAGACACCGGACTCCACTCATTAATCCAAACTCCACAACGGACTGCACTACGGCAAATAACGACTATACTTCATCAACCATTTCATACACATCACTTTAACACGCCTAACCCGCTCATATTACAGGAAGACATCTATAAGATCACTATGGTCACACGCAAAATATTTTAACAATTTCTGAGCTTTCCAAACTCCAAAACGGCTGTCAGTACTTGTGGCAAATTTAAAAAAAAAAAAAACTTGAAATTTAAAAACTATAAATGGTGGTCCGAATGTCGTTGTGTAAAACTAGCTCGGTCCTACAGCTCTAACCTTGCCAAAAGAGAAAGAAACAGACTTGGATACATAGTAGAGGATACAAGGGTAAGATTTCAAGGAGACGAATCGGATAGAAGATGACACAGGAAGATAAAAACATTAGGAAAACTTCTTCTTCTTCTTCGCGTTCACCAGCTGTAAACTCCGGAGAAAAGTTCTGGTTGTTCGTCCACTTCTGGACTGCAGTCCTGTTCCAGAACTTGAGTATTGCGTGTGGATCTGTTTGACAGATCTAACTATTTTATATGTAGACTGTTGGTTCCTTGCCTCTCAGGCAGATGCACTCTGACTTTGAAGGAAGCTCCCAATTAGTCGATTCTTACGACATGCTTTTTGGGTAGGCAGTGGTTTTTTTCTCTCCCTATAACATTGCCCCGGAACCCACAAGTGGAGGTCTGATGCGACATTTAACCAGAGAGCTGGCGCAAAAACCAGAACCTTAGCTACGAAAGTAGCGTAAATAAACCAGACCACAAATATAACTGGACACTGTTGGCAGCTTGGTCTAGCTAACAGCAGGTTGAAAGTAGTCAATCTTTTTAAAACGGAACTGATTGCGCCATTGTTAAATATGCTTCTTTTTCAACTTGAGTAAACCAATTGGAAGAAAATAATTACGCAATAACAAGTCATGCATGGTATATCGAGGAATAAGAAGGATTGGCGCAAGGCTGGCTACCACATCCAGTAGACTTGCAAAACCCAACCAGTTATGAATAAGCCCACAGTGCCTTGGCGTGAGCTGGTCGAGTGCCTATGCTCCATTAGGAGATGAAAGGCAGAAGGGGAAGACACCCAGGGTGGACATAAAAGAGGAAGCATTTATGACTAATAACGTTTAATGTGCAATTTTGTTCACAGGAAAATCATTACCGTGAAGGGTGGGCGGACAAGGGGACACCCCGCTGTCGTCCCAAAGACGTAACACGGCCATATACTTCCTTCCGTGTGAATAAGTGCATTATCTGATCACTTGACCACTCGCTGACCTTGGGTCAGCACAACCCGAGCCCCTTACCTAGCTAATTGTTCCGGGCTGGACATTGTCGGTGACATCAAAGAGATAACCAGAAGTAGTCCTGGATGAGTGGCGTTACGCCCCAGGAATTCTTAACGAGTACGGTCGGATTGCTGATATGGCGATAACTTTCAAGGGAAAAGTGGTAAAGTTTGATCATTGGGTAGATTACCCGCCTTGAGACTTGGAGGGAAAGCGTTTCATACAGAAAAGGTTCGGGGCTTTTGATGCCATGGCTAGTTGTGAACAAAACTTGAAAAATGAAGTCAGATTTGATCGACAGAGTTCATTACGTCCTTTGGGAAAGTCTGGCGGCAATAAATGGGACTCATAGAGCTCTGACGTTGACGGATTACTATTTTATTCTTCATCTATGGCTATCTCAATCTTTATCATTGTCATAAGCGCCACCATTCATCATCGTCTCCTCACCCTTCCTGCATCTCTTCTTCTTCTGTTTCTGCTTCTTCTTTGTTTTCTTTGTAACTTAACTGACACTCAATGTGCAACCTTACCCACTATTCTTTATATTTCGCCTTTTTCGCGTTTGTCGACTTCTGGACTCGTGTCGTGTTCCAGAACCTGGATTTTGGGTGCACGTCCATTTTACAGAACTGATATATATGTATGCAGATTGTTGGTTCCTGACCTTTCAAGTAATCGCACGCCAATTCCCCCCCCCCCCCTCACCTCTCAGGTAAATGCACTCCAACTGCGAAGGAAACAGCCCTAAATGGTCGTCTTTTACGACATGCAAATAAGGGGGTAGTGCACTCACAAGGACCTATAACCCACACGGGGAAATCTATCAGATTCCATTATAGAACCACCCAATAAGAAAGCAACTTCTGTGTGCCAGACTTTCCTTTAAAGGCCTTCTTAATGCTATCAAAATGATCATCAGTGTTATAAATACAAAACAATCAATCAGAAACCAGAATACAATCAATAAAATCAAGTCTGGGGTTCTATTTCCTCTCACAAGAATTGTTCTGCCGTCAAAAAGGTATGAAAATACAGGTCAAATAATTTCTGACAAATACGAGTGAAAATGTAGGTTTTGCATACGATATTATACTGAGAAAAACATATAAAAACGTGAGATTTATAACTTACTAATATCGTTTAAAACGAAAAAAAAAGTTTATATATATGTGACGAACAAAGAACGAATACAAAAATGTTTTGTTTTTGTTTACGAAGGAGGTATGACAATGCAATTTTATTGTTCTTAGCTACTTAACAGTAGCTAAGAACATTTGAAAATGTAAAATTTATATTGGTAACGCGCTAAGAACATTTGAAAATGTAAAATTTATATTGGTAACGCGCTAAGAACATTTGAAAATGTAAAATTTATATTGGTAACGCGCTAAGAACATTTGAAAATGTATAATTTATATTGGTAACGCGCTAAGAACATTTAAAAATATAAAATTTATATTGGTAACGCGCTAAGAACATTTGAAAATATAAAATTTATATTGGTAACGCTCTAAGAACCTTTAAAAATGTAAAATTTATATTGGTAACGCGCTAAGAACATTTGAAAATATAAAATTTATATTGGTAACGCTCTAAGAACCTTTGAAAATATAAAATTTATATTGGTAACGCGCTAAGAACCTTTGAAAATGTAAAATTTTTATTGGTAACGCGCTAAGAACATTTGAAAATATAAAATTTATATTGGTAACGCGCTAAGAACATTTGAAATATAAGATTTATACTTGTAAAGCGCTAAGAACATTTGTGTCACATTTTTGACAAAACTCCAGCACCGTTCGAAATTGAACCTACGATCTTCGGATCCGCAAATGAGCGACTAGCAGCTACATCACGGTGGCTCCCAAGTCCACTATAAAAGTTTGAACAACGGATCAACATCATGGCACACATATAGTAACCCATAAGTGCTCCGTTCTTCTTCTAGCTTAAGTCAGAGTCCGAAGAAGCTCAGCACAGTGGATAGGCTCTGTAGCACTGGCGAGGATCCTAAAATACAGGTAGATTTTTAACTCCAAATTTTGCTCGGACAGCGCCGTTAGGCTACTTTTTTAGATTTCCAACTGCTAAGGGATTTTTTACGTGCCCAACAATGCACACGGGCGTCTGATCTCATTACCCAGAGAACAGGGAGAATTACTCGAAATCCAAGTCCACGTGAACAAATCCCAGCCCTTACTGGGGATTGAACCCGGAACCTCCAGCACTCGAGGTAGACACCATGCCTCAAGACAACACAGTTTCCCAGAAGTCCACCACAACAACAGCGTATAAGCCCACATAGACAACGCCTCGGGAATCACTCAGGAAAAGAGTCAAACCGCCAGACAGAAACCCCTCTTCGTGGGCATGATAAGTGGCTGTAAACATATTACAGACTGCCCGTTGAAAGACCGTAGTCTACCTACTGGGACAGCATTATGGCTGCTGGTTTAATCTTTTGAGAAACTCCAATCACTGAGACCACGTCTAATCTACAGTGTCCGGCTGGTCAGCTGGGCATATTTATTTTGTCCGGATTGACCGTCCTTCAGGTTGGGTTGTTACTTTTAAATAGCGTCTGCTTAATGCTTCTGTTTGTTCTTGGTCGAACCCGTGGCTTTGTTAATGATGCAATCTGGAGATTAGAAAGTTGCCAAACGTACCTAATTGTGCTAGTGTTTACTCATAATGGGGCCTCGGCGTCGTCTGCCACTGTGTTTGTTCTGTGTTCAAATCTTACAATGGCCCTCCACCCCCGATTGGTTTCTCCAACCTCGTTACTTATATACAACAGCAAAGCTCGCCCTTCACTGAAGCAGACACGTGTATTTCGAGCCCCATTATGGAGAAGAAAAATAATACATGTGCCCCCTCCCCCCACCCCAAAGAAAAGCATGTCATACAAGTCGAAAAATTAGGGGTGTTCATTTCGAAATCGGTGTCCAAAAGTCTGAGAGGAGAGAAACCAACATTCTGATTAGAAATACGCCGGATCTGTTAAAAGGGTGTGCACGGAAAACTCAAGTTCTGGATTGAGACCAAAGTAAAGAAGTGGATGAACAACCAGTACCTTCCGCTGGAGTTTATAGTTAGTGAAAGCGAAGGAGAAGACTAGATCTCCAAAACTCTCTTTCTAGACGTGATAGTCGGAGACTGGTGTTCATCCCTTACATGACGTTGTTTACCCAACTTGTATCGCTGGCTATCTTTGACTGGCTTGTCTTCAACGTGTTTCTCCGAAATTATTTTTATGAGAGTTTACCGATTCTTGACAGTCTTTTGTTATGGCACTGAGCGGAGCCAGCCCACTAATTGATACCTGCTGATGAAGATGACAGATTGTGGAGAGGCATGATCGCCTACGCCAGTCAAAAAGGAACTTGATGATGACAATAATGCCCTTTAATGTATAGTATCTCCCATGTTGACACACAAGCAGATACCCCGGAGTACTAAAGTGGATCTTATCAGAACTATTTTTTTGGCCAACGCTATGCTATTTGTGTCAAACGTGGACACTTACATCCTCTAACGAAAGCAACATTTTGACAACAGAGATGAAATGCCTTAGAAGAGTCCTGGAGTTTCAAGCAAAGACAGAATACGAAATCACGAAATCAGACGAATGCTAGGAATGAAGCCAGTATTAAAGGTCATCAAAGAACAACAAATGAAGTGGTTGGGACACCTAACAAGAATGCCCTGTTGCTATTTACCACAGCGAGCCACACTGAAACAATATAACGGGTATAGAGCGGGTGGAAGACCTTGGAAAATATGGAGTGATGATATTTGAACAGCCTTACAGAAAGAAATGAACAGTAATCTCAACAGTGCTCCTGGCAGAGCACATCAACGAACGTTACATCTCTCACCCGTTCCCCCACGCACCAACCCCCCCCCCCCCCGCCCACTTCACTGAGGTACAGGGTGGAGAGAAGAAGAAGAAGAAGAAGAAGAAGAAGAAGAAGAAGAAGAAGAAGAAGAAGCAGAAGAAGAAGAAGAAGAAGAAGAAGCAGAAGAAGCAGAAGAAGAAGAAGAAGAAGAAGAAGAAGAAGAAGAAGAAGAAGAAGAAGAAGAAGAAGAAGAAGAAGAAGAAGAAGAAGCAGAAGAAGCAGAAGAAGAAGAAGAAGAAGAAGAAGAAGAAGAAGAAGAAGAAGAAGAAGGAGGAGGAGGAGGAGGAGGAGGAGGAGAAGAAGAAGAAGAAGAAGAAGAAGAAGAAGAAAATAATATGGTCTACCTCTTGTCTTCAATTTTTCCCTTCAGTAAAGTTTTTATAAAAGTATTTATGTCTAATAACGCGACCAATACCAACAAACTACTATCGATCATTATAACAAAGGGAATTTGTTTTCTAGGGAAAAAAGGTGCCAGTACTCTCACCACTAGGTGTCTTAAACTGGTACCGGTACTCACCACAGAGTCTGTTACAGTCAGGTCCTCATTTAGACTGGATAAGGCCCTAAGCCCTAAGCAATATAAAGCTCCGAGGCACCTACATTTCTAAATGAAACACGTTAATCTAGGAAAACAATTTAAAATATGCCTTTTAAAGATAAAGTTGATGAAAATATCATCATCATCAATAAGCAAGTCTTTTACAGAAGGTCGTTCTCTTCACGGAATGCCTGAAAGTATCCCTTTTCCTAGTCAGCTCTCCAGCCCCATGTGTTTTCATTTCCTATGCATCTTTAATGTCCTGTATCCATATTCGCGAAGGTCGACCCCTGCCTCCACAAACTTCACTCTCCAACACCGTCTTTTCCAAGCCATGACGTTTAATGTGGTCAAAATACTTCAACTTTCGAGACATGATAATGAAAACATACCGCTGTTAAATTTTTAGTAAAAGAAATAATAAGTGTTTTCTTACTATCCTACCCCAAAGAGGGGAAACCCACAGGTCACGGGTCAATCTAATATTTCAGGGGGTGGTCGATAGGCTGCATGCAGTCGTGGGACCTAGGCTGCACTCTCTTGTGGGACGTAGTGATGGGGGTGGGGTGGGGTTAGTGTAAGTTCTAGATGTTTTGGGGGTCGTTAAAAGCACTAGAAAGCCGGAAAAACCAGTCTTACCACCCTCTAAAATGTTGGACTGTCCTGTAACGTCATCTGGGGTAGGATATTACGAAAGAACCAAAATAATATATATTATAGAATCATCATAAAGCTTCTGTTTAAAAAAAATGCATTTATAAAACAAAATAAGAATGTGTCGAGGCCTATGCAGATTGCGAGGCCCTAAGCTGCACATTAGTTAGCGTGTGCCTAAACCCAGCACTGATTACAGTATCACCAAAATTATGTCAACAAAAAATAGGTGCCAGTACTGCGCACAGCCAGACAATAGCCCTGATTAGAACTACACCAAAGTGGCCGCGGGCAGTGTGCCACGGGCGGTGTTGTATAGTTAATGACGTGGCTGCAATTGTTGGTGGATTAGCTTTGTATAGGCTGTAAGGGGCGGAGTTTTCCCATGGGATTCCACTTTCCCCCTTGGCTCTCCAGGCACGCGAGGACTGTTTATCTAGGCCACTATACAATTTGACCGACGTTTCCAGCGGGTTCCCCCGAACGTGCGCCTAGGGGCCAATGGGTGTCCGGTGCTGCACGAGCCGGAGAGTGCCGAAGCGCATTCGGCGCATTCCGGTAGTTGTCATTGGTTGCCTGGTGTCGACTCGTGAGCGTGGGAAAAGAACAACTTGTTGCTTCACACTGGCGAGGGCGGCTGTCCCATGGGCGCCGAAACTGGGTAGGGAAGTGGGGTTAACATTTTTAAATTGTGGGGCCCCAGGGGGCCAGGCCCCTTTCCTAGAAAATTGACAAAGGGCCTAAGTGCCACCCATCTATGTATGAATTATTCTGTGTTATAATCCACCTATGTAAAGTGTCTAAATGTTCCTAAGTACTTGTTAAACATTCCTTACGTTATTAAAAATTATTATAATTACTCCTGCCAGGGCTTTCACCAGAAGCAAAAGTGTCGGGGCTTACCACGATATCTAAGGGACTGATAAAATGACAAGAAAAAGGTGCCGGTTCTGAACACCAATGCATGCGGCCAAAGAAAGCCTATTATTGTTACTAATATTACTGATTGTTATGGCGCAAGCACACACGGCTCGAGCCACATGTACTCCCTCCCCCAATAGCTTTCTAAGGCGGGGGGGGGGGGCTTCAATCTTGTTTAACTGTGTAATATAATTTTAATATTCGGCGATAAACGAGGCTTTAGCCCTTTGAAGGTCTCCGCTGCTGGAAAATTAGTCGGGGTTCGGGAAACACCCTATCCCCCTCTTTTTCACCACCATCACTCATGCTTTCTCTGTAGCGGCGCCCATGTTGGCGAGGGCAGCTGACCTCTCGTCAAAGGAAACCTCGGGGGTGGACGAACCGCAGGGACGGGGGAAGGGGACACGTGGGAACCAGACACCGGAGATAAAAAGAAACAGGCCGGTAACTGAGCGCCGTGTTTGTATATCCCACCGTGAATTCGTTACTAGAAGCCTGGAGAGACTCCAAACAGCCGAACCACCTGACGAGGGCCCATTCGAGGGGGCAGCCACACGCCCTACCCCCTCCCTTGTGAATACTCTTGCGCACTTTAAACTGGGAGCGAAAGTTGTTCTGCCCCATTGACATTCGTGGTTGGTGTGACTGAGTGTTCGCCTGCACTTAGTATATTATCAGTATAGATTCTAATGTGGATAACTTTAGTATCAGTATATCCGTCTGATTTACATGGAGATTCGGACTGCGCGATAACTTTCAGAAAGATAACCAGCCTCGTCATATGTGTTTCTGACAGAAGGATCCAAGAATTAGTATCGTAATATATTTTATTATAAACTAAACTAATAATATAGTGAGAAGCTGCGAGTTCATTAAGAGTTTTATTTAAAATATACGCACTTGTTCATGTGTCGTTTAGTACCGTCTTTATTTGAGGTAGATCATCAATATTAGATGTTTCCAAATTTCTCATTTATAGCTATAGATACAACATTTCTGGTGTTGTAACTTGTGAACAAATTTGTTGCACCTGCTGGGACAATTCCACTTCAAAATATTGGGATTAGTGCCTAATTAACTGTGTGTGTCCGTATGTTACCCTGATCACCTTAGGGTGTTATATACTGGAGGTGTTTTGTGATAGGGGTGTTCTATATTCAACTATTTGGCACCAACCAATGTCCGATACGATGACGGAGAATGAGTTGTCGTCGCCGACCTCAACATCCTCCTCAGACGATTTCAGCCCGAGAAAGATGGACAAGGTGAACTACAAAAAAGTATGTATTCAAAGGTTATATTCTGAGTTGTGTTATCTATTCATTTGTTAACTGTATTATCTGTGAAATCATAGTTGTATTATCTGATAAGTTATTCGTTACATTATTTATTCATTTCTTGTATTATTTTTCAATTCCTAATTATATTATTATGTGTGCAATTTTTGGCTATGTTGTCTGTTCATTTCTTAGTTTTAAATTATCAGTTCATATTTTAGTTATAATATCTATTCAATTCTTAGTTGAATTATCTGTTTATTTCTTAATTACATCATATTCTGTTAAATTCTTGGTTATGTTATTTGTCACTTCTATGTTATATTATCTGTTCATTTATTAGTTACATTATCTGTTAAATTCTTAGTTATATTGCATGTTCACTTCATGGCTATAGTATTTGTTAATTTCTTTCTTATATTATCTAATAAATGTTTGGTTGAATTATCTGCTCAATGTGGAACAAGAGAATGAATGCAAAAGTGCCCTGTAAAGCCAAACAACTGTGAAAGTAATACAGCCCAATAAAACCAACGGCCCAGTAAAGGCAAACAGCCATTAACGTTAAATTGCCAAGTAGAACTAAACAGATGTGAACGTAAAATTACCCAGTAAAACCAAGCAGTTCTGAACGTAAAATTTTTCAGTAAAACCAAAGAGCTGTGAGCGTACAATTGCCAAGTAAAACCAAACAGCTGTAAACGTAAAACTGCCAAGTAACACCAAACAGCTGTGAACGTAAAACTGCCAAGTGAAACCAAACAGCTGTGAACGTAAAACTGCCAAGTAATACCAAACAGCTGTGAACGTAAAACTGCCAAGTGAAACCAAACAGCTGTGAACGTAAAACTGCCAAGTAATACCAAACAGCTGTGAACGTAAAATTGCCCAGAAAAACCAAACAGCTAAATAAACACTGCTGGAATTGGTTCCGCAACTCCCATCAAAAGGAACCATGACTAACTCTTATTATGTGTTCTTATGGGAACAACCAGTGGAGGTACCTTGAAGCGGCTCCTGCATCGGAGGACTGAGTACGCCTGGGAATGCTTAATGTGCAGTGACGTCGATTAGCATAACATAACACGCGGGCTACAACACGGCGGCTCCCTCGGTAGTGATGATAACACGACATAATATTTTCGGTTTATTTCTTTATTATATTATCAGTTGTAAACAAAGTATATAAAGAACCCTTTTCGCCCCAGTTGTGTACTGGACAATTGACTATTTTCATACACTAATCAGCATTTGATGGCTGATGCGGTTAACATCACACTAGCCACCTTTACTTCCCAGGAGTTTACCTGTACCCATTTAGGCTGGGTTTAAAAAATCCGACTCGGTGTGGATGTGAACTTGAGACCCATGGACCGGAACGCCAGCGTCTTATTTATCCACATCATGTGCCATGCGCTCAGGCCTTTCTACAGATCTTTTTCTCTGGTAAAGTAAAGAAAAGAACCCTTTTCCTTGCCTTCATAAGTATTGTGCATATAGGGCTAGACCTATATTTTATAGACCAATCAGCACGACCGCCTTTACTTCCCAAAACTGTACCTGGTACCCAGTCAAGGCTGACTCCATCTGGGAGCCAATGTCATTTTTGAGGAACGCCCGGTTTCCTGTCTTTGGTATTCTGAATCCATTCCACTGAGGATATTCCTCCATGCCATCGCTTCAGGCTGTCAAGTATCGTCTGCTCTTCATCTGCCTTTGCCCTTGACCCTTCTAGTCACCAACGATGTTCTCTAGAACCCCTCTTCCATTCACATGGCCGAAGAGCAGTGACCGTCTCGTTTCTTTCTAATAGTTTATTTCTTATACTGTACATTAGATTTTTGGTTTTTCTAGACTTGTAAACATCTAGGTCAGCGGTTCCCAACCTATGGGTCGCGATCCTTGGGGGGGGGGGGAAGCATCCTTTTTACAGGGGGTCACCAAAGACCATCGCAAAACATATATTCACTGAAGTTCTGAACTAGCGACGAAAATCAGAAACAGATTGGAAAAACAACACTGGTTATAACTACGGAAAAGATTTTCTGAGGCACTTAACAGAACAGACCAAGTCACAGTTTTTCGCTTACGCACTGGACACTGCAGACTCAATAAACACTCACATAAATTAGGTATGAGCCAAACAGCTCTCTGCCAGTGCCTTCATGCTGAACAGACTCCAGAACATGCCCTGCAAGACTGTCCTCTCCTGGCGGAGCTGCGGAGCGCCATATGGCAACACCCAGTAGAACTGACAACTAAGCTTTGGGGAAACCTAAGAGACCTTGAAAAGACATCCCAGTTTATGACCCACAGTGGATTATGCGCATGACCAGAGATCGCTGAAGAAGAAGAAGAACTAGCGACGAAAATAATAGTATGTTGGGGGGGGGGGGCAGCACAACATGAGAAACTGTTTAAAGGGGTCGCCACAACGTGAGGAACTGTTTAAAGAGGTCGCCACAACATGAGGAACTGTTTAAAGGGGTCTCCACAACGCGAGGAACTGTTTAAAGAGGTCGCCACAGCGTGAGGAACTGTTTAAAGGGGTCGCTACAACGCGAGGAACTGTTTAAAGGGGTCGCCACAACATGGGGAACTCTATTAAAGGGTCACGGCATTAAGAAGGTTGAGAACGACTACTCTAGGTTATGTTTTTATTAGTATGCTGTAAAAGGAAAGGGTTGTATCGACACCTGTGTGGGTTCTAGGCCCTGCTTTTGTAAGAAAAATACAGGGGGGGGGGGCGGAGAGACTTAAAGACCCACCACTCCTAAATAAGCACGTGAAAAAGGCGACAAATTACGTGTCTTTTCCCCTTTTGTAAATTGGATGTGTTAGGCCGAAGGGGCCAGATTTCACAGCCAAGCGTTAAACACACAACACACGTGCCAGCTGCTCCTTTAGTCCAATCGAAGAACAAAAACTGCCAGATCTTACTGAATGTTCTCAACGATCTTCTTTACAGTTTTAACTTACATTTCGATTTGCTTTTGTTTGTTTTAGTATCCAGAAGCCCTGAGTTGTTAACCCTAAGGCTCGGTATTATGGATATCGCAACCTTTCGGCATTGATTCCATGATAAATACCGTAAATCTGGGAGAAATGTGGCTTTTCTGCCTACCCCCGGGAGTGAACCCGGACCACAAGGAGTTCGTACCCGGTCACCGCGCAGTCCGGTTTAGCCAACTACGCTAGAGAGCCGGGCCAATTAGCTTTTAAACAGAATCTGCCGACTTCCACATTCGGCCCCATTTCGAGTGTTTGCTTCTTTAAACTGCATTTCTTCCCATTTGCCGGGGCCCTTCTTATCCACTCACATATTCACAAATGTTCACAAAATGACATACTTAAGAAATCACAAAGTCACATAATCTCAAAATCACATGTTCGTACTTTTTACAGAATCATATGATTACATATTCATATAACACTTATTTACATATTTAAACAATCACATATGAACTTAATCTAATGTTTGTTTATTCACAATTCACGTAATTTAATGTTCCTTTATTCACATAATCACGTAATGTAATGTTCCTTTATTCACATAATCACGTAATGTAATGTTCCTTTATTCACATAATCACATGGTTATGTAATGCAATGTTCCTTTATCCACACAATCACATGGTCATTAATCGCGTGTTCACAGAGCAACAAACCAATGATGGAAAAGAAGCGACGGGCCAGGATTAACTGTTGCCTCAACCAGCTCAAGTCTCTGGTACTCCAGGCTATGAAGAAAGACGTGAGTAACGGCACTGTAACATTCTCCTGTTCCTACTCCTCTTCTCCCTCATCTTATTTTTCCTCCTGTTGCTTCCCTTTCTTCTTTTCTTACTATTTCTTCTTCGTCCTTCTTCTTTTCGTATTATTGTACGTGGTACTATTGCTACTGCTAATGTGATAATAACTGCTTCCTAATTTACTGCAAATAAATTATTACTAATCACAACTATTCTGCACTACTATCAGCATCACCACCAGCGACATCACTTTTATTGCTACCACTAATTTAAATTATATAACTTCATAAAATTTTAAGAATTACATTAAAGAACTGTTAGAATTTAAAAAAAAATATATCAATCAATGTTTGTTTGTTTGTTTATGAGCTATGGACTCGGAAACTACTGTATCGATTTAGCTGAAATTTTCAGGATATGTTTGTTTTCATACAGGATGTTTACCCATCATGGTTTGAAATTCTACCTGTCATTGTTAGAGATAGGTGACCACATTTGTTGCAAAAATCTTCGAAACTAATATTGAAATTTTTAGTGGCAGTTAATTATAGCCACGTTAGTAAATGCGCATATGCGATCGACTTTCACAGTGCATGCGCAGTAGACACGGGACGCTCCATTTTTTACATCCGCCCGTACAGCAAACCAGACTATCTCTATATCGCTGATTGCGACGTTAACTATATTATATACGATTTCTATTTTTTTTTCAAACAACGTTTGATGAGTTAGAGAGAAGTCGGTGGATTTAAGAGAGGGGAAGAGAAAGTGGGGGGGGGGGGGGAGCGATCTATGTCTGCGCAGACAATTATTGCGACATTTACCGTGTTAGACACGTACGATTTCTATTATTGTGCCGTTTCAATAATACTTGACGTTTATATCTATGATATCTGTTAATGAGAAAACAATTGCCAGCGGTTTTGAGTTGTGTTAGAATCGGGACACACATCTTGCATAGTTTTGTTATCTTTTCCTTGTTCAAAAGCAGTGGTTGGCTGGTGGAATGGTTAGTACACTGGGTTCCCGTGCAGTCTGTCATTTCCCCCTTTACCCCCCCCCCCTCACACACACACACACACACACACAAAGGACAATGATGGTCAGCTTATGTGGGTTTTTTTTTATGCAAAGGAATGGAGTAACTATGGTGTGACCCGTTTACTATTGTTGAAACTGCAGTTACCTGATTTGTAACATTCTTCTTTCAGAACTCGCAATATTCCAAGCTGGAAAAGGCAGACATTCTAGAACTGACAGTCAGACATTTGAAGGAAGTCCAGAGATACCAGGCCAGCTGTGAGTATAGCGATCTATCTATCTATCTATCTATCTATCTATCTATCTATCTATCTATCTATCTATCTATCTATCTATCTATCTATCTATCTATCTATCTATCTATCTATCTATCTATCTATCTATCTATCTATCTATCTATCTATCTATCTATCTATCTATCTATCTATTCTATCTATCTATCTATCTATCTATCTATCTATCTATCTATCTATCTATCTATCTATCTATCTATCTATCTATCTATCTATCTATCTATCTATCTATCTATCTATCTATCTATCTATCTATCTATCTATCTATCTATCTATCTATCTATCTATCTATCTATCTATCTATCTATCTATCTATCTATCTATCTATCTATCTATCTATCTATCTATCTATCTATCTATCTATCTATCTATCTATCTATCTATCTATCTATCTATCTATCTATCTATCTATCTATCTATCTATCTATCTATCTATCTATCTATCTATCTATCTATCTATCTATCTATCTATCTATCTATCTATCTATCTATCTATCTATCTATCTATCTATCTATCTATCTATCTATCTATCTATCTATCTATCTATCTATCTATCTATCTATCTATCTATCTATCTATCTATCTATCTATCTATCTATCTATCTATCTATCTATCTATCTATCTATCTATCTATCTATCTATCTATCTATCTATCTATCTATCTATCTATCTATCTATCTATCTATCTATCTATCTATCTATCTATCTATCTATCTATCTATCTATCTATCTATCTGTCTATCTATCTATATGTCTATCTATCTGTCTATCTGTCTGTCTGTCTGTCTGTCTGTCTGTCTGTCTGTCTGTCTGTCTGTCTGTCTGTCTGTCTGTCTGTCTGTCTGTCTGTCTGTCTGTCTGTCTGTCTGTCTGTCTGTCTGTCTGTCTGTCCTGTCTGTCTGTCCTGTCTGTCTGTCTGTCTGTCTGTTTGTCTGTCTGTTTGTCTGTCTGTTTGTCTGTCTGTTTGTCTGTTTGTCTGTCTGTTTGTCTGTTTGTCTGTCTGTTTGTCTGTCTGTTTGTCTGTTTGTCTGTTTGTCTGTCTATCCAACAGCTACCATACCAGCCTGCTGCCAGTTTTATATCCGTCTATATCTGCTTGTCTTATCTGGCTTGTCTTTTCTGCTCTGTCCGGTCCTCCCAGTCCTTCCGCCCCTCTCTCTCTCTCTCTCTCTCTCTCTCTCTCTCTCTCTCATCATTATGTGTCTAAGGAAAACTACTACGGCCCATAGTTTTTACCCCTTGTGTTACAATTATGCCCTGTATAAATCTATATTTTCTGTCTTTTTATCATATAGTTTACATGGTGTCACTGTTACAATAAATTACTGTTAATGGCATATCCAAAATATCTTAACGAGAGCTAGCACCACCACTAAAACTAACACCACCACCACCACTACTACTACCACAACAACAAGTACTACTACCACCACTATTGCTACTACCACCACCACTACTACTACCACCACTATTGCCACTACTACCACCACCACCACTACCATCACCACCACTACCATCACCACTACAACCTCTGCTTTCACTACCATTTCTTCTTCTTCTCTAGTATAAATATAAATACATCTAGTATGCATCGGGTGTGAGCCTTAATATGTTCTTCTAAGCTGTTGGTTGTTACAGCCATCTGTCCACTGCTTGCTCTAGATCTGGCTTGACTGTGTCTTAAGTGTCAAGGCTCTCTATCGTGCATATCTTGTGGTAGCCATGACATACGTCCGAACCACCTGATCTGTTGTCTCTGGGTGTAGTTTAACATAACTCCGTCTCAGCTTGTTTCCTGGTATCATCATTTCTGATTACGTCCCTTCTAGTTACATTTAGAATTCGTGGTAGACATTTAAAGTCTGTCTACGTTTTATTTCTCTAATTATTTTTAGGAATTCTATCTGTGTCTGGAGGACTGTCTCAATAGTTATTATGTTCAGGTGTGATACTTTGTCTATCCTTACACCCCCGCATGTATTTATGTATGTAATTGTATACACCCATATAGGTATGTGTTTACATGAACATTTGTCTGTATGTAGATACATATGTAAATATATATATATTTATGCGTGCCTATAGATATATTATGTGGGTATATACTTTCTGTATGGGTGCGTATATGCCCGTGTGGGTTCCAGGGCATTATTATAGGGAAAACAAGAATAGACCCACTGCCTACTCTAAAGCATGTCGTAAGAGTCGACTAACTGCGAGCTTCCTTCGAAGTCGAAGTGCATCTGCTTGAGAGGCAAGAAACCAACAGTCTGCACATATATGAGTCAGATCTGTCAAACGGATGCACACGCAAAACTCAGGTTCTGAAACCAGACTCCACTCTAGAAGTGGACGAGCAACCAAAACTTTCCGCCGAAGTTTACAGCTGGTGAACGCAAAGAAGAAGAAGAAGGGTGCGTATGCACATATGTGTATGGGTTTGTGTGTGTATATATATATGCATGTGAGTCATAGAAATGTATGAATGTGTATAATGATTTTTTTTTTTTTTTCTGCCAGCATTTTCCAGCATTCCTGATGCAATGAGCAAGTACAGGGATGGCTTTAATGAATGCGCTGGCGAGATCGTCAGGTACCTTGCAGAATCACAGGCAGTCAACGACGAGGCTCGAAGCCGAATCCTCTCCCACCTGGCCTCCCTGCTCAGCCCTATCAACAATATACCACTCCAACAGAATCATGTCCCGATTTTACCAGCACAGTTACAGCAGGCACAGCATCATCTACAACAGCAGCAGCATCAACAACAGCAACAGTCGTACCCACAGCAGCTACATCTTCAACAACAGCAAACCCACCATGTTATATTTGCTTCATCATCTCAATCCCTAGCTACTGACGCAAACAATAATAAATCTTCAATGCCACATCCAGCCTTCCTTGCGCCTACCGGAAATAATGTAGATATAAGTCACATGATTTCCGGGTCACCAACGGCTTTTCAGTCTCCAATAATCGCAGGGGTTAACGGTATTCCTAATCTGCAGTTTCCCTACGTGACAACAGCAGCAATGACAGAAGCAGCAGCATCGGCAGCGACCACGGCACATTTACAGCTTCTGCCAACCACTTTACCATCTGGACATGTTGCTCTGGTCCTTGCTCCACAGAGTATGCCCTCCATGACCGTCTTCGGATCCCGGACTCAGAATAGTAAAGAGACATTCAGCCAACAGACTGTTAGTGGATCGCTTTCAGGGGATCTCAAGCCCCAGGTGAAAATCAGTGACAATTCACTTTCTTTAGGGAAGAAACGACCAGAAGCTCTTAAAGATGATGGCGCGACCTTTTCGGGTTCTCGACAGTTGTCTTCAATGGCATCAGTGCATTCTTTATCATCGAATAAAAAACACACGAACACGCTTGCGAACTGTTCAGTATCAAACCCAGGTGGTACTTTCAGTAGAAGCAGCAGCATCAGCAATACAGAAGATATGCATGGTTTAAATGTTGTTAGGACAACTTCAACGTGGAGACCCTGGTAGAGGAGCTTCTGGTCTCAGTCGCTAGATTATTCGCACTGTACTCACTGAAATTGTTCCGATCATAAGTGTTGGATCCCTTTCTCTGTATATTGCGTAATGTATCGGTCGGCATCAGTCCTATGTTGGTTTCCTGCATACCAATCGTCTGCCTAACTACGCCCCTGGTGACGCTGCCAGCAGTGAAAGGGTACAACATCAATCAATAAATCAAGAACAAACATCAACGCACTCAGGACATTTCTATACGTGCACTGTCGTCTCCTCAGTAGCCAACGAGGAGTTCCTATGCCGACATGGCCTGTTACTACCATGTTTTATGCTCAGTGTTGAATAGATTCCAGACCTTCTGCTCACACTCCGCTGAATAAGCCTTTCAGGGCATGGAGACGCAGTTTGTTCTGTTGCATTGTCCACCAGAGACCTTTTACTATGTCCGCTTTATCATAAAGTTCAATAGGGTGCTGTGTGTTCCCGAGGCATGGTCTGCCTCGAGTGCTAAAGGTTCCGGGTTCTATCCCCGGTAAGGGCTGGGATTTTTTCACGTGGACTTGGACTTCTAGTAAGTTTCCCCTGGTCTCTGGGTAGTGAGATCGGACGCCCGTGTGCATTGTTGTGCATGTTTAAATCCCTTGGCAGTTGGAAAAAGAAGAGTAGCCTAACGGCGCTGCGCGGGCAAAATTTGCAGTTAAAAATCTGCCCAAAGTATTTCAGGATCCTACAGGGCCTGTGCACTGTGCTGAGCTTCTTTAAACTCAGACTTGAGTTAGAAGATGAACGAAGCTCTGATGCGTTGCTACCCGTGTGCCATGATGTTGATCCGTTGTTCACACTTCAAACTTCATAAAGTGCAACATGAAAACGGAATCACAAAGAGGCAGAAAGAGACCTAAAAGACAATTAACTCAGATAGTCACTGACAGCTTGAGACTTCACAATATCACCGCCTACCAAGTAACCGAGCTCGCCCTGGTTCGGCTACCAAACGTCATTTGAACTGCAAAGCATTGCATTATTGATCTTTCTATGCTAGGTCTCAAGACTCTGACCCCTGACGATCCCCATTTACAAAATGTTGGCCCCTAAGAAATCTTAGTTGGCTTGTCCTAAACCATCGGGGAAAGAAGGGTGGGGGGGGGGGGGGTCTCCGAGACGTTGTCAAGCTGTTTGACTCGCGCTGTCGAGGTCGTGGTTTGTTTCATGGCTGCCTCGTTCACGTGTGTAATTTTGTACAGAAATCCCTAGATATCGTTGCCGGAACTATAGAGTTCGTGCTTTGTGCGGTGCTCTCCTCAGACGACTAGCCGTTCTGCAGAGAGAGACTGAGTCATATGCTATAAAACCCGGTCCAGTGAAACCGTTACTTTTCACACTGGCCACTTGGTCCCCACTGGCTCGCCTGTAGACGACTTCGTCGCCTGTCGGGACAGTATGTGGGTGTGTCTCCTTTGATCGCATCAATACTGCAGCAGTCTTTTTCACGGCTCTTAGTGGCGTGCAATGCTAAGTCATTTTTTAAGGCACACATAACCTAGTCATAATTATAACCTAAAGCTGGTTGAACGTGACCATTTTGTTCTCTCCAGCAAAGCACCTGCCTATCTTTAGGACCTCAGCAGGGAGCCTCGGATTATTTGTTTGGTCTACTGAGAGTGGCCACATGTTGTTTTACAGCTGCTCCAGAAGCAGTCGTGTAGTAAATATTTTGGAGTCTGTTCTTCTGCTGCTGCTTCTTCTTCTTTTTCTTCTTCTTTTTTTTTTCCTTTTCTTCTTCTTATTTTCTTGTTCTTGTTCTTGTTCTTCTTCTTCTTGTTCTTCTTCTTCTTCTTCTTCTTCTTCTTCTTCTTCTTCTTCTTCTTCTTCTTCTTCTTCTTCTTCTTCTTCTTCTTCTTCTTCTTCTTCTTCTTCTTCTTCTTCTTCTTCTTCCTCTTCTTCTTCTTCTTCTTCTTGGTGTTCACCGGCTGTAAACTCCGACGGAAAGTTCTGGTTGTTCGTTCACCCCTGGACATTGACGTTGATCCAGAACTTGACTTTTGCGTGCACATTCGTTTGCCAGATCTGGCTTATTTGTATGCAGACTGCTGATTCCTTGCTTCTCTGGCGGATGTACTTCGACCCTGGAGAAAACACCCCTAATTAGTTTCCTCATACGGCATCCTTGTTACAGGGTAGTGGTTTTATTATTTGTTTTCCAAAACTGAGCTCCAGAGCCCACACGGGGAGGAGTGTGATCAGCACGCAAACATCAACACTGTGAGAGAGAGAGAGAGAGAGAGAGAGAGAGAGAGAGAGAGAGAGAGAGAGAGAGAGTAAAAGAGAAGGTGTGTGTGAGAGAGAGAGAGAGAGAGAGAGAGTAAAAGAGAAGGCGTGTGTGAGAGATAGACTGTGAGAGATAGACTGTGAGAGATAGACTGTGAGAGAAAGAGTGTGGGAAAGAGAGAGTGAGAGAGACTGAGAGAGTGTGAGAGTGAAATAAATAGAATGCTTGTGTGACTGTGAGAGAGTGTCTTTGTTTGAGACAGAGACTAAGAGTATGTGTGTGTTTATGTGTGTATATATATCTGCGAAATAGTGTTTGTATATTTCTGAGAAAAATACATGGAGAAAGAGTGTATGTGTCTTAGAGAGAAAGAGAGAGAGAGAGAGAGAGAGAGAGAGAGAGAAAGAGAGGGAGAGAGAAGGGGGGGGGAGGAAAGAAAGTACCAGTGAGTGTGTTAGAAAAAAAAGAGGGAGAGAGAATGTCGTGTGTGTTTGTGTATATATATATATATATACAAACACACACGACATTCTCTCTCCCTATATATATATATATAAATCCGTGGGTGTATCTGAGGAGAGAGAGAGAGAGAGAAATCGAATGTTTTATATTCTAATTGCTCTTCTATTTGTTTTACTCTTATCCAGAAGTGCCTTATTTTATTTCGATGTACATTTTTTGTTGTTGACATACCAGTGACATAAGTGCGCTTAATTGTTCGCTGATTAAAATGTGTTATTCAAAGTACCACACGCTTTGTTTTGTTTTCTTTTTCTATGGTGTACATTAGGAATTGTCAATAATGTTTCATAATGTGTCTTCTACGTCCTGGCGTCCCTACCCGCGCACGGCTGCAGCTGTAGCTATTATGAGTTGCCTGATTGTAACTTCTCTGCAGGTTAAACGGGGTATCTTGGATCTGCCATGTTGGTCTTCCTACCAGACTAGAGATTCTGTCATCTCAGGATGGTATGGTAAACCAATAAGAGCAGCTGGCTCAGTTTTGTCTTGCTCACAGTCAGCTCTAGATAACGCCGTACAGCTCAACGGGAATTCCAGTTTTTTTTTTTTTTTAAACCGTATGTGACCGGTCGATGCTCACCATTGTTACCGAGTAGATTTATACATAAATTAAACAATACTTTCATTATTTGCAATTAAGTGGGATATGAATTTTATTATTATTTGTTTCTAATAGCCCACTTATTTATCTTCAAAATGAGAATTATTCAATAGCACAGGTTGCAATAAAAAAAAAAAAAAAACGTTACTTTAATTTGTGTATAAATCAACTACTTGGTAACAATGACGAGAATCGGCCTCCCAAAAAAAAAAACGGGAATTCCCGTTGAGCTGTATGGTCTTATCTGGAGCTGGCTGTAGTTTTGCTCCGCGCAAAGCTACTTCAGTAGCATGTGAGTCGTCAGGAAACGGCAGGCAGGATATACCCCACCTGCATGGAGATGTCCAAGACGTCTCTATCACGGAGACGCACCGCCGTTGATTTCTGACGATGTGTGACGTCTATGTATGTAAACAAGTTTGTCCCCTGCAGGATTAACACCTCAAGGATGAGCGCCGAGCATGGGTAAATCCAAGAGTCCCATTCAACGGCGTAACAGTTATACTGGGGCCCGCTGATGGTTTCGTAGTAATCTCTCTGGACCGAGCTGGAAATTTACGTAAAGACTGTATCGAGTAATTTTCCATTCCATTTAATTCTGGGGGAAACAAATTAAAAACTCGACCACCTTCAATATGCCCCGGTTATATTTGTGGTAGTTTTCTTGCGCTAATTTCATGGCTAAGATTGTGATATGCGCGCCAGCTCTCTGGCTTTAGGTTCCTATCTTAGTAGCTAGACTGCTGCTCCCTGCCTGTGCCCCAATGTGCTCCTCCTATCATCTTCCTGACGTTTTCCTCCAGGGCCATCCTCCGTCCGGTTCATTCTCCTTATAGTTTTGTCCTTGGTGTCCTCAAGTGTTCCCTAGTCTGTTCCCTTCTAGTTTGGCCAGGCCTATCTCGAAAGAGACCCAGATAGTTTGAAACTTCTTCTTAAAGGTCATGCCGTGTGGCGTTGATAGTCATGTCTTTCCACAACCTTTTGTCTCGTGTACTTCAAACTTTAAAACAAATGATTCTCTATGCCATGATGTCAAATTGTCCAGCATCTGTTCTCTTGGTCTCCCTCTGCCTCTTCTTTCCTCCAATTTTCCTACTGTCATGATGCACTCCAGTTTTCTCCTTCTCATCACTTGACAAAAGAATGTAGATTGTCCCTTTCTGAAGTGGTGAATCAGTTCTCTTCGTGAGTCAGTTTTTTTTTTCAAGATCTCTTTATTACTCTTTTTATCTGTCTAGGGTAGTTTGCACTAGTATCAGGTAATCGCAGTTCCAACTTAGTAGCAACCCTTAATATATCTCACCTTCATATGCCAACGAAAATCACGCAGAATGTCATTCACTGTCCCTTGGCAAAGCCAATAGCCTTACACACGCATTAAATGCATAAGGCAGCTGTCTGATGTGACAACACAGCAACACAGTCTAGCATTATAAATATATTTCATCACAGAAAAAAAGCAGCTGTTACAACTGATCAATAGTTGCACACGTAATTAATCGCACAAGACACCACCAGTTTCACTAGGAACAGGCCCCTAGCCATTTTTGCATTCTAAATTAATACCGCAGCTCAGAGTGTCACGATCAACTCAGTAGATGGGCGACGGAACTATATCCTTTATGTCTACATATCGAGTCAAATGCAATGGATAATCATTATCAGAAGAAAAATATTGTCATGACTTAATACGTTCTGCAATATTGACCGGAAGTCTAGGAGTTCATAGAAAACGTGTATGTTGTGACGAGTGAATTTTGCTTCTAGTCTTACTGACATGGGTTCTGGTATGCCTCCAGCCAGGAGCGCCGCCACTTAGAAATCTTAAAAGGGGGAGGGGAGGGGTGCCTGTAGGCTCTTGTCCCACACAATTTGCTAGGGGACAGTTCCAGGGGCTTATGCCTTGTTAAAGAGTAAGATATATGAGAAAGGTGTTCCAAGTGACAAGAAGGGACACAGTTCGCAACCAGACCATTCGCCAAGATCTCGAAACCCTGTCATGGATCAGTTACAGTTACGATGGTTTGGACATGTATGCAGAATTGGAGATAATCGACCACTGTTGTAGGTAGATACGTAGGTTGTACCCCACCAGGACATCATATAAGCGATAAACACCCGGTGACACAAAGTACCACCATGCGTATAAGGATCACCCGTGGAGAGGTCCCGCAAACGCCGTTCAGCCGTTTGGCCACATTTCCCGGCTATATTTAGGGACCCCGGCAAAAGCCAGGGTGGGGCTTCAAAAAAAAAAAAAAAAAGGCATGGTAGGCTATCACCAGGGAACCAGACTTCCAGGGTTCGCTGGGAAGACAACATCTGATAGTTCCTGGCTGACAGGGAACTGGAATGGAACAAATCTCTACACCCAAAGGTAGAAAAGGATCGAATAAGTAAGTGAAATAGACCCACGGGGATCGTCAACGAAGCTACAGAGTTCGTGCTTTGTGCGACGCTTTCAGCGAAAATCTAGGCGTTCTGCGGAGAGAAACCGAGTTATAAAGGGACAAAAATATGGTGCAAAGAAGTGGATCTTTTCCACCCTAACTGAACTCGTATTTAAAAACAACAATATAACTTCTGTGTATTTCAGGACTGATTACAGAAGATCTTTTTTTTTTTCCTGGCTAAAGTGTGAAGCCATTTTCCTAACACTCTGGAGGTCTGTACGTTCATTTCCCGGATGGTTTGTTGGGTTCACGTGTGAAACATTTTAGAAGATCATGTCACCTCGCTGGAACTACGAACTTCGTCCTGAACGCTCTCGACAGGCTCTAGTGATTAGGGATAGGACACATTGATGGGCGTCATAAACATAATTACTGACAGAAGACACGATTAAATCTGACAGTAAAGTATTTCTATAATTCATTGTAAAAGATAAAACAATAAGGAAGACACAACAGTAAATCTGTAAGAAGGACATAAATACACATACGACTTACACGTTGGCTAAGTTGTACACGAAAGTTTTGGAGTAAAGCGTCAATAGTAGTGTTAGGAAGTAGCTACAGTAGCCCTATTAGTCGTAGCAATAGCATTAGTAGTAGTTGTTGTAGCAGCAGTAGCCCCAGTAGTCGTAGCAATAGCAGTAGTAGTAGTAGCAAATTAATTAGTAGTGGCAGCAACAGTAGTATCAGTAATAACAGCAGTAGTAGTAGTAGTTATAGCAACAGCAATATTAGAAGCAACAGCAATAGTAGAAGCAACAGCAGTTGTAGCAGCAACAGCAGTTGTAGCATCAGTAGTAGTAGTAGTAGTAGTAGTAGTAGTAGTAGTAGTAGTAGTAGTAGTAGAAGTAGTAGTAGTAGTAGTAGTAGTAGTAGTAGTAGTAGTAGTAGTAGTAGTAGTAGTAGTAGTAGCAGCAGCTGTAGTAGTAGCAGCAACATAAGTTGCAGCAACAGTAATATTAGTAGCAGCAACAGCACAGTTGTAATAGCTATAGAAGTATCTGAGTAACAGTAGTACGGCTAGTAGTAGCAACAGTAATATTATTAGTCATAGTAGAGTAGTAGCAGTATTAGTAGTAGTAGTAATAGTAGTAGAGTAGCAGTAATATTGGTAGTAGTAGCAGCAACAGTAATATTAGCAGCAGTGGTAGCTGAGTAACAGTAGCATGGCTAGTAGTAGTAACAGTAGTAGCGGTGGTTTTAGTAGTAGCAAGAGCAGTAATATTAGTAGTAGTAGAATCAGTAATATTTTAATTATTAGTAGTAGCAGTAGAACTACTGGTGGTGGTGGTAGTAGTAGAAGTAGTAGAAGAAGTAGCAGTAGTAGAGCAGCAGCAGTAGTAATAGTAGCAGCAAAAGTAATAGTAGTAGTAGTAGCAGCAAAAGTAATAGTGGTAGTAGTAACAGTAGCAGTAGCAGCATTAGTAGTAGCAGCAGCATTAGTAGTACCAGCAGCAGCAGTCTAGTAGAAGCGATAATAGTAATTAAAGTAACAATTTTTAACAATCAATTTTTAGCCAAAATGTCCCTAATTGTCTTTGCCTCCCAACCTAACAAGCCCCCCCCCCCCCCCCCCCCCCCCCCCACACCCATTACCCCGTCTCGACAACAACTATTTTCTCTCCACCCGTTCACATCTTCCTTCCCTCTATGACCATCTTCCCTCTCCGACTTTCCCTCCAACACCAACCCAGCTCCGGGAATCTAATTACCCACAATCCGGAGAACATCTGTGTTCCATTCACACGGTTCCTTGGAAGAATTTCAAGGCCACGCTCGGCGCTAATTCTGTTTTTATAACATTGATCTTTGGTTGCGGACCGAGATCCCTGTTGAGGGGGTCCTTCTCTCTCTCTCGACTGGACAGCAGTCTTTATCGGGGTGCGGTATCTGATCTGGGGTCCTGACATGGCCGACAACACGTTAGGGATGGATCAACAGGGCAGTGAGGCGAGATGACCGTCCTGGTTCAAGGTCGCCAAATGTGTCAAACAGGAAGTAATTTCAGTTAGACGGAATTTTGTCTTTTAATATATAATATTTTTCATTTCATTAAATTGTTACTACAGTATGCGTCTAACAAGATACAGTTAATTATTATAATTATTATAACAATATTATCATTATTCTCCCTCCCCCTCCTCCTTTCATCGTCATAATCATCTTTTTCTATTTCTTCTTCACACCTAATTAGTCGCCTTTTACGACACGCTTGAAAGGGGGCAGTGGGTCTATGTTCCACCCGCACCCACCGATGGGTACCCGGAAGACACACGTGATGACAATGAGGATGGTGCCAACGTCTATTAAAGTCCTGATGATGATGACCACTTAATGAACTTCAACCCCACAGGACCATACAACAAGCTATTAACACACCGTGACACAAAGTGCCACCATTCAGATGAGAGTCATCCGGGCTCAAGTCACAGAAACGCCGTTCAACTGTTAGGTTTTATTAAGGCCTCAGAGAACAACCGAGTGGGGCTTAAAAAAAACCCAAAAAATTGCGTCTTATATGGGGATGGCAACAGATAATATGATGACGACGCCAACAACAATGATACTTGCAATCACACTTAGCCGGGCTACAGGTTACTTAATAACCGTTCTGTTGCCACAGTGTACTTCTCTTCCACCTTGTACCTCATCGGGGAGATGTAACATTCGTTGATGAGCTCTGTCAAGAGCACTGTTAAGATTGATGTTCATTTCTGTAAGGCTGTTCTTAATGCCATCACTCCATGTTTTCCGAGGTCTTCCACTCGCTCTATACACGTTGTAACGTTTTAGTGTGCCTCGCTGTGGCAGATAGTACCAGGGCATTCTTGTTAGGTTCTTTGATGACTTGTAAGGCTGGCTTTTAATGGCCTCAGTATAACTGTGCTATATGATTATACAGATAAAGTGGGGTGAATTCAAAAGGAGAGAAGAACTAAAAGAAATGTCTGGACAACCACTAGTATCCAGTTACAAGACAAGCACTTTGGCGCTTCACTGGACACATCCTGAGAAAAAAACCAGCAAAGAATCACGGAAGACGCACTGAAATGAGAAATAAATTGATTAAGGAGGCAAGGACGCCCAAAAGAAACCCTATGATGGAAGGGTGATGAAAGAGGCCAAAGCTGCTGGACTGGATTTTATCCATGATATTAAACCGATTGCACAAAATAGAGCGGAATAGAGGAATAGACTGCCAGTCCTGTAGAGGTAAAGTCAGGAACCAGCGTCATTGCACAGGGTTATAAACCATAAGTGCTCTGCCACCAGTTCGGACAGCTGATAGGAAACTGTCCGCCTGTGTCGCCGTCTGCACGAAGCTCCGTAGCTACAGCGACGTTCCTCCATTTACCCCAGAGTGTTAATTCTGGTACCCATTTCTAGAGACTGGGTTAACCCCGGGAACCGCCCGGTTTCGAACGCCTGCCGTTGGCTGCAGCGAGTCGTAGATGGATTTGAAAGCGAGTCGTAGATGGATTTGAAAGCGAGTCTCCTAACGCCTACCCTAACGCGGCCTCGTATGCGATTCCTGTTTGAGGCATAATGGCACCACAAGATAGTGAAGGAATCTCGCTGTACGGTTCAACAGAATTTGTACCTATGGGTTTGTCATCCTTGGGATAGTTCTACAGAATACTAAAAAAAATCTGACTTTAAAAAAAAAAAAATATATATATATATAAAGCACCCTCTGTATGAATCTTTGAATGCAGTTAAGTGTTAGTGGCTAAAAAAGGGGAAATCATGGATGGCTCAAGCAGAAGACACAATCAGACAAGTATCCATGCTGGAAAACATTGGGCGAGGAAAGGAGTGGGTCAGAATATCAATATTCTACCAACTCCAGGTGTTTCCAGATCCGCAATCTTGCTCACAAACACAGCTTCACACAGAGGGTGCTCATTGTCTGTAGATACTCTGAGCCTTTTCTAAAAAGCTAAAAATCAAATTCAAATAGGGCAATAAGAGGATCGAAAACAAGCATGTTGTTAACTTATTTGTAAAAACACGTTTCCCCCCTCCAGAATATTATTGCAGTCAGTGAAGCTGTCTTCTTCTTCTTCACGTTTACCGGCTGTAAACTCCAGCGAGAAGATTTGAATGTTTGTCCACCTCTGCACATTGGCTTTGCAGAACCTGATTGTTGTATGCACATCCGTTTTATGGTTGTTCGTCCACTTTTTCATTCTAGTCCTGATTCAGAAACGGAATGTTGTGTGCACATTCGTTTCACAGATCTGATTCATTTACATGCAGACTATTGGCTCCTTGCCTCTCATGCAAATTATCTTGTGTCTATGTTTACACTGGCTTAGGCGTTGCGAGTCAGACTCGTAAATCCAACTTACAGCGATCGATACCCACTGCTGGCTGAGTGAGATTTTATCAAGGTACGGGGCGTCGCAGGTCGACCCAGCCTAAAGTGAGTACCAGGATGGCTGTCCTGGGGAAGTAAAGACGGCCGGAGTGATGCTGACCACATTGCCCACCTAGTGCCGATTGGTCTGTAAACATTTGTGATGCTCTTTCCATATGCCCGATGTGCCTAAAGGCGTGAAAATGGATCTTTATTTTTACTGTGTTTACATGGTTTTGCAGTTTGCTGGGGACGTGCAGAGTTGAATTAAGTAAAACACTTTAATGCCCTAAGAACCCAAAGATGTTGGTGGCATCAAAAGTTTAACAGGTGAAAGTCGAGAGTATCAACTTCATTGCACCGGGTTTTATCCCACAGGGCTCGGTCTTCCTCCGCAGAATAGCTAGACGCCTGCCACACAGAGCACAAATATTTATGTCACTTTAACCTATGTTCGCGTGGGCCCCCTGGGCAGATTCCCAGATATTGCTAATTCAAAGTATAAAAAACAATAAACCATCGAATAATATTTTATTTATGGAAATTGATCGAAACTTACAGTAAGATTGCTAATATACTTTTCGTTCGGGTTTATATCTTTTCTTGAGAGTAAGATGGGAAGTAAAGCATATTTTTGGTACTTTTACTTTATTTTATATAAAAAGCATTTTCCCGCTTTTTATAATTGTAAAATCTTTGATCAGATCATTAAAACTAGTCTTATGTAACACACTTATTTCCAGTCCGCCTCGAGTGCTAGAGGTTCGGGGTTCAATCCCAGGTAAGAGCTGATATTTTTATTTACAAAACATTGGTAAGGTTGTTTTTTCAAATTATAAATGTTTGTATACCACACATATGTAAAGTTTGTTTGCTTATTTTGAATGTTTATATGCTGTACATGTTTGTAAAAATATATTTTAAACTAACAATGTAAAAAAATCCCTAGGCAGTTAGGAATCGAAAAGAGTAGCCTGAGTTAAAAATATACCCAAAGTATTTCAGGATCCTCGCCGGTGCTACAGAGCCCGTGCACTGTGCTGAGCTTCTTCGACTTGAGTTAAAAAGAAGAACGGAGCACTTATGGGTTACACTGTGTGCCATTATGTTGATCCGTTGTTTAAAACCTCAAAACTTCCATTATCAGTAAAATAAAAAAATGTGGGTTCTCCTTGCAATAACGGTCGCTACTTGGACGGCGACGGCCGCTTAGTCGGAGTTCAGTCCCCTGGCTGCAGTGCAATTATGGAGTGGACAAGGCACGAATCACAAAACACAGATATAGCGGCCGTCATTAAGGGTAAGTACTCGACGTTACATGTGTTACCCTAACCCTAACCCTAACCCAAACCCTAACCATACCCCTAACCCTACCCCTAACCCTAATTATGTCATTTGTTTCATTCCCTCTTTTCCACTCCGTAATTGCACTGCAGCCAGGGGACTGAACTCCGACGAAGCGGCCACCGCCGTCCAACTAGCGACCGTTATTGCAAGGAGAGCCAAAATTTGCCTCCAGTTGCATTGTTGTTCCAATAGGATTTTAAAATACATTTCAAGTGATAAAAATAAACCCTCGGCTCCAAGGTTATTGAACATTTCTGTAATGTGCTCCCCTTCCTTTGTGGTGCTTTAAACACGTGCCTAATATGCTTATGGTTAATCCAACCCTAATGACATATGAGAAAGGTTAGTTGCTTATCAAGGACGTTGGCCCGGCTCTCTAGCGAAATTGGCTAAACCGGATTTCGCAGAGACCGGGTGACGTACTCCTTGTGGTCCGGGTTCAATTCCGGGGGTAGGCAGGAAAGCCACATTTTCTCCCAGATTGACGGTATTTACAATGGAATCAAGGCCGAAAGGTTGCGATATCCATAATACCGAGCCTAAGGGTTAACAACTCATGGCTTCTGGATACTAAAACAAACAACAAACATCAAGGACGTTGCAGAACCAACCCGAGCAGCCCCTGGCTGTTGTCTGGTTTCTCTAGGCAAATTTACGTTGAGTAGTTTGCCATTGCTTTCTGGGCGGTCGGCTTCTTGATACCACTGTCGAAACCAGCGCATGGCCCGCAGCTGGGGTCGAACCCGGCATCCAAGCATTACGAAGCGTTCGCATCGACTTAGCCACAGAGCCGACTACAACCTTAAGAGGCACGATGATACTAAAACAAGTACACGTCAATATTCTCTCTCTCTATCTCTCTCTCTCTCTCTCTCTCTCTCTCTCTCTCTCTCTCTCTCTCTCTCTCTCTAATTTTTTCCTCTCTTCATCATCCCTTTTCTCTCTGAAACAAAAAAAAAAAAAAAAAAAAAAAAAACGTTTGTTCGTTCGTCCCTTCTTTGTTTCGTCTGTGTGTCTTTTCTTCTTTGCACTGCTTTTGAAAACAATTATTTCAAACTCAGTTACAAAGGTACATAAAATCCCAAAATATACTGAAAAAAATCAATTTCTTTAAAGTGCATGCGCAACATATTTGCCTCTTGTGCACGTCTCTCTCTCTCTCTCTCTCTCTCTCTCTCTCTCTCTCTTTCTCTCTCTCTCTCTCTCGCACTCCCTCCCTCACTCACACCCTCCCTCTCTCTCTCTCGCACTCCCTCCCTCACTCACACCCTCCCTCCTGTGAAACACATTAACTCCAGCCTTCCCCACTTCATCACTCTGAACAAACACCCACGGTAGGAGTACCCCAGCCGCCCTTTGGTCATCAGCTGGCAGATGAAAACCATCTGAAGTCCTTCTTATTCAACCATGACAGACATTCTGTGTGCCCAGCTCAGGTTTCTGGCAGGCCGATCATGGACGGAGGAAAGTTCTGACCAAACTGGACAGGTCAAGAGCCGTAACGGGATCTTGTTTTGCCGCGGGAAACTAACTGCTGCCAGATTTAATGCTTTCCATGATGGTCGTTCTTTGGATGTGTGGCGTTGAGAGGGCCAGAGTGGCTGACGGGTTGTTGTGGCATGTCTGGATAGGGTTGTCAAGGGGTTGGTAAATGTAGGCTTGTAGACTGGGAAGGAGCGGGTGCAGTTGAAGAATGGAGTTTTTTTTTAAATTTTATTTACAGCTTCAAGAATGAGGATGGAAGCGGAGGGGCAATTACAGCAACTCTGATGTGGATTGCAGAAAGTAAAGTTACCAGGGAAATTGTTGTGTCTGATTCTCAGTCGGCACTGCGAAAGGTTTAAAATGAATAATTATGGAATGAGTGAATACCAAGTATCACTACGCCAACATTGCAGGAAATCACCGGATATACTGACCGGGATATGCAGGAGTGCGAGGGAATGAAAGATCTGATTTTCTGGCTACGGAAGCGTAAGTTATGGGGAAAACTCGCACTGGACAAGGGTGAAGGTCATATATGAACACATGTTGATAGAGGACACGAGGTTGGATGAAACAGTATGAGTAAGAATGTGTGAACGAAGAATTGGGAGTGGATCCCGTAAGAACGGGAGTATGAGAGGAAGCGAACGACGTATGTATAATCAGTGTGCTATGGGAACATGCAGCATCTTCACATTATGACAGATGGAGCATCCATGGGTATGCCCGGTGTGCTATGATGTCGATTCTTAAATCAGGAATGAAAAATCAGAAGAATGAGAACCCTGTTGGGGACAGCTAGGAGAATGGAAACGCTGACATTTACACAGACGTGAGAAAGAGTGGACCATGAACGCTGACAGATACACAGACGTGAGAAAGAGTGGACCATGAACGCTGACAGATACACAGACGTGAGAAAGAGTGGACCATGAACGCTGGCAGATACACAGAAGTGAGAAAGAGTGGACCATGAACGTTTACAGATACACAGAAGTGAGAAAGTGTGGACCATGAAGGTTGACAGATACACAGAAGTGAGAAAGAGTGGACCACGAACGCTGACAGATACACAGACGTGAGAAAAAGTGGACCATGAAAGCTGACAGATACACAGAAGTGAGAAAGAGTGGACCATGAACGCTGACAGATACACAGAAGTCAGAAAAAGTGGACCATGAAAGCTGACAGATACACAGAAGTGAGAAAGAGTGGACCATGAACGCTAACAGATACACAGACGTGAGAAAGAGTGGACCATGAACGTTGACAGATACACAGAAGTCAGAAAGAGTGGACCATGAACGTTGACAGATACACAGAAGTGAGAAAGAGTGGACTATGAACACTGACAGATACACAGACGTGAGAAAGAGTGGACTATGAACGCTGACAGATACACAGATGTGAGAAAGAGTGGACCATGAACGCTGACAGATACACAGATGTGAGAAAGAGTGGACCATGAACGCTGACAGATACACAGAAGTGAGAAAGAGTGGACCATGAACGTTGACAGATACACAGAAGTGAGAAAGTGTGGACCATGAACATTGACAGATACACAGAAGTGAGAAAGTGTGGACCATGAACGCTGACAGATACAAAGAAGTGAGAAAGTGTGGACCATGAACGCTGACAGATACACAGAAGTGAGAAAGAGTGCACCATGAACGCTGACAGATACACACACGTGAGAAAGAGTGGACCATGAACGTTGACAGATACACAGAAGTGAGAAAGAGTGGACCATGAACGCTGCTGACAGATACACAGAAGTGAGAAAGAGTGGACCATGAACGTTGACAGATACACAGAAGTGAGAAAGTGTGGACCATGAACGTTGACAGATACACAGAAGTAAGAAAGTGTGCACCATGAACGCTGACAGATACACAGACGTGAGAAAAAGTGCACCATAAACGCTGACAGATACACAGATGTGAGAAAGAGTGGACCATGAACGCTAACAGATACACAGATGTGAGAAAGAGTGGACCATGAACGCTGACAGATACACAGACGTGAGAAAGTGTGGACCATGAACGCTGACAGATACACAGAAGTGAGAAAAAGTTGGTCATGAACGCTGACAGATACACAGATGTGAGAAAGAGTGGACCATGAACGCTAACAGATACACAGATGTGAGAAAGAGTGGCCCATGAACGTTGACAGATACACAGACGTGAGAAAGTGTGGACCATGAACGCTGACAGATACACAGACGTGAGAAAGAGTGGACCATGAACGCTGACAGATACACAAACGTGAGAAAGAGTGGACCATGAAAGCTGACAGATACACAGAAGTGAGAAAGAGTGGACCATGAACGCTGACAGATACACAGACGTGAGAAAGTGTGGACCATGAACGCTGACAGATACACAGACGTGAGAAAGTGTGGACCATGAACGTTGACAGATACACAGACGTGAGAAAGAGTGGACCATGAACGTTGACAGATACACAGATGTGAGAAAGAGTGGACCATGAACGCTGACAGATACACAGATGTGAGAAAGAGTGGACCATGAACGCTGACAGATACACAGACGTGAGAAAGTGTGGACCATGAACGTAGACAGATACACAGAAGTGAGAAAGTGTGGACCATGAACGCTGACAGATACACAGAAGTGAGAAAGAGTGGACCATGAACGCTGACAGATACACAAACGTGAGAAAGAGTGGACCATGAAAGCTGACAGATACACAGAAGTGAGAAAGAGTGGACCATGAACGTTGACAGATACACAGAAGTGAGAAAGTGTGGACCATGAACGTTGACAGATACACAGAAGTGAGAAAGTGTGGACCATGAACGCTGACAGATACACAGACGTGAGAAAGTGTGGACCATGAAAGCTGACAGATACACAGAAGTGAGAAAGTGTGGACCATGAACGCTGACAGATACACAGAAGTGAGAAAGGGTGGACCATGAACGCTGACAGATACACAGACGTGAGAAAGAGTGGACCATGAACGCTGACAGATACACAGAAGTAAGAAAGTGTGGACCATGAACGCTGACAGATACACAGATGTGAGAAAGAGTGGACTATGAACTTGTCGGTATGATATGTGGTGCTGATGGAAGACGAGTTAAGCGGACGACTCATGGATATGAGGATGGATAGATGGATGGGTAGATAGGTGGATTACTGAATGGATGGTAAGACGTATTGATAGGTGCATGGATAGAATGAAGCATGGACTGACGAATCAATATTCGGACGTGTCGTTAGGTTCGTGGATGGAAGGAAGCATGGACTCATGAATGGACGGATGGACGGACGGACAGACATTAGAGGAATGACAAGACGGACACACAATCAGACTGCTACTGCTGCCATAGGAACTCTTCGATGGCTGCTAAAGATTAAGCCGGAGTGTTTATGAAAACGACCTGAGTTCCTTGATGTCGACTCTCAACTCAATTATCACAGACGGAGGAAAGGTCTGACCAAACCGGATATCTCAAGAACCGTGACATGATCGTGTTTTTCACGTGAGAAACAAGCTGCTGACAGATTCAACTCTTTTCCGCGCTGGTAATTCTTTGGCCGTCTGGCGTTGAGAGGGTATAGGATAGCTGACGGGTTGTTGTAGCGTATCTGGGTGGGGTTCTAAAGGGCTGCCTGAATGTCGGTTGGAAGATTTGATAGTGGGTAGTTATGTGAGTTGAAATTTTGATGCATGGAAACATCTGATCATGCAAAATAGTGGACCTTGAACGTTAACCCTTATCGACATGACACTTTGTTGTGATAATGGGGGAGTGGGCGGATTGATGGGTTGACTTTCCGTGTGGGTTTCTGGGTCCCATTGGGTGAGGAGGGAGAGGAGAATAGACCCACTGCCCCCCCCCCACCCCTACCAACAAGCATGTTGTATAAGGCACCTATTTAAGAATGTTTACTTCGAAGTCCATCTGCCTGGGAGACAAGAGACCAATAGTCTGCCTACAGATAAGCCATATATGTAAAATGGTTGTCAGAGTTTACAGCTGGTGAAAGTTAAGAAGAAGGAGAAGGATGCATAGATAGAAGGACGGGCGAGGCTTGGGTCCCTTGACCACCCCCACACACACAAACACACACACAAACATGAAACGTTTTGTTTTTAAATATCTGCCTCCCTGGGACCTATCTGAGCACGAAGAGAAGACATTCACTGCGTCTCCAGAAGGTTGTTAGAAAAGACGACTAATTAAGTAACCGACCTTTTTCCACGGCTCAAAGCATCTATGGTATGTAGTGTTACCTATATTTTATAGTTAAATGTGCACACGGTAGATGATGCGGTCAACTTTTCCCTTACTTCCCAGGGCTTCACCTGGGAGCCATGTTAGACTGGGTTGAGCAGGAAGCCAAGGTCATGTTAAACAAAAAATCTGACTGACGCGTATGTGAACCCACGACCTTCAGGCCCGAGGCTAGCGTCTAGCTGCTACACCAAGGAGGCTCGCCGGATAATTAATAGGGGTTTGCTGAAACCGAACGTGCTGGGTCGAAAGGCGCTGGCATGGTAATGTCGCTGTAAACCTAGAATTCATCATGCAAGGAGACAGCTAATGCAGAGAGCGAATGCAGAGAGCGAATGCAGAGAGCGAATGCAGAGAGCGAATGCAGAGAGCGAATGCAGACGTATTACAGAGGTTCGACAGAGTTTTATCCCATACGCCTCTCTCTCTCTCTCTCTCTCTCTCTCTCTCTCTCTCTCTCTCTCTCTCTCTCTCTCTCTGCAAAATAACTAACCGCCCGTTGAAAGCGTCGTGCGAAGCACGAACTCCGCAGATTAGGTTTCGATGTCTACGAATCTCCTTAAAACTGCAACTGTACGACACAGAACTGAACGATGCAGCTGTGACAGAAACCAAAGACTTTCGAAGAGCGAGTTAGATGGCTTGACCACTTCGTTACGGAATAATTCCTGTCCCCCGCCCCCACCCCACCTCCGCCGATTTCCACCGTTAAAGAATAATTACTCACTTACTTACTTAGTCGCTCCTCTTCTACCTTGGGGTGTAGAGGTTTGCCAGAGAGATCGCCAGACGTCTCTATCAGCAGTTTTCTTTCTGGCTTTGTTCCATTCCAGTCCTCTGTCAGTTAGGGACTGTCGGATGTTGTCTTCCCAGCGCACTCTGGGTTGTCCTGGAGGTCTCTTTCCCTGGTTCTTAGCCTCCCATGCCTGCCATGGTGATCGATTTTCTCCCGTTCTGCATACATGTCCAAACCATCGTAACTTTGACTGATCCACTCGGGTTTGTAAGGACTTGGTATCAAGATCTTGACGTATTGTCTGATTGCGGACTTTGTCCCTTCTTGTCACTTGGACCACCTTTCTCAGATATCTCATTTCCGAGGCCTGCAGCTGGCTTATGTGAGCTGTTGTCATTGCCCATGACTCATACCCATAGGGCAGGACTGGTACATAAGTAGTCTAAAGAATAATGTGACAGGTAATTCTTCTTCTTTGCGTTCATCAGCAGTAAACTCCGGAGGAAAGTACCGGTTGTTCGTCCACTTCTGAAAAACTTGGACTTTGCCTGCACATCCCCTTGACAGATGTGTCTAATTTGGATGTAAACTTTGTCCCACACCTCTCAGACTTTAATGGAACATCGCGAATTAATCGGCTTTTACGACATACTTGTCATGGTTATTGGGTCTCTTTTTTCGCCCCTCACAATGGGACCTCGTAACCCATTAAAAAAAGGCACAACTCTCCAACTTGAGAGGATGAAGATGAAGACACAGAGATAAATACACAGGTGGCTTGGTCATGTGGCATATGTAGGGTTTTGGGTCACCTGAGATCTTCGTAGAGAGACCGAGCCATTTGAGATAAAAACCGGTGCCATGAAGTCGATCCTCTCGACTTTAACTTTAATATCTGAGACAGGCTGCCACGTGTAAGATAGAGAGCCACGACCGTCAAGGCTTATCTGTATGGCACATGATGATGATGCGGAACGGGGCAGACTCTTCGGCGACTGAAAGTCCCAGGGATTTTACTAATCCGGTATTAGGAAACAGCATTAGGAAATCGGTAAGTAATTAGGACTATAATCCTCCACGTCACTAGGGATTAAGAGCATATCTTCGTGGCGAGGAGTGGCGTTCCGAGACATAATTCTTGTGTGATGTTGGCGAGGTGCTTTCATGAAATTATACAATATTGGCGGACGGTCTACCGGGCATTAAATAGTATGACAGAATCACTAACGTCCAGCTTTGGGAGAGAACTAAATTTCCCCTGCATCAAGAGGCGAGAAAAAGACGCTGGCGTTGTATAGGACACGCGTGGAGAAAACCTGAGAAAAGTATAACTAGAAAGGCTTTAACTTGAACTCACGAGAGCTTTAAAAAAATTAAGAGAGAGACATTAAAAGAAATACGAAGACATGAGGTAAGATACATTTGGTAGCAAATTATAAGGCCACTTGACTTGAGTTGCATGAGGGCCTATACTTCAATAATGATAAAAGGAGGAGAATGAGGAGGAGAATGAGGAGGAGGAAGAGGAAGAAAAAGAAGAAGAAGAAGAAGAAAAAGAGGAAGAAGAAGAAGAAAAAGAAGAAGAAGAAGAAGAAGAAGAAGAAGAAGAAGAAGAAGAAGAAGAAGAAGAAGAAGAAGAAGAAGAAGAAGAAGAAGAAGAAGAAAACGAAGAAGAAAACGAAGAAGAAAAAGAAGAACAGGAGAAAAATAAGAAGAAGAAGAAGAAGAAAAAGAAGAATGAAATATTCCAAAGAAATCCAAACTAATTATAAATCAGCTGGGTAACTCGCCCACCCACTGGGCACTGGTCAGTTCGCTGGTATAAAGTTCGGGAGATGAATGGTCAGATGTGGACCACCCCGCTGAGATGTTGACAGGGCAATTAGGTAGGCTTACCTGAGACTGTGAGATGTATGAGTGCCCCACCAGGTGGCGCTGCCTGCTTGCTGGGTCTTACCTATAAATAACAATTCCTGGCATGGTAACTATAGCTTTCGATTTTTATGTTGTCTAGTGTATTCTTCTATCTTTCTACTTCTTTCTATGAGTGCCGATCAATACACTTGGTGTTACTTGATTAATTCGTGGGTCTTACCAAGGGTGATCAGTATGAGGCATTAGGTCACAGGTGAGGTATCTGTCAGTCTCTCTCTCTCTCTTTCTATCTAATCTATCTATCTATCTATCTATCTATCTATCTATCTATCTATCTATCTATCTATCTATCTATCTATCTATCTATCTATCTATCTATCTATCTATCTATCTATCTATCTATCTATCTATCTATCTATCTATCTATCTATCTATCTATCTATCTATCTATCTATCTATCTATCTATCTATCTATCTATCTATCTATCTATCTATCTATCTATCTATCTATCTATCTATCTATCTATCTATCTATCTATCTATCTATCTATCTATCTATCTATCTATCTATCTATCTGCCTGCCTGAAAGTCTGTCTGATCTATCTATCTAATCTGTCTGTGTCCATCGATACTTCTGTCTCCCCGGTTATGCCCTCCTTCTTGATGCCAGTTTTATTCACTTCTCAATGAGGGTTTTTCTGCCCCCTAAACTCTATGTTCTACAGTGCACATGTGTGTACACAAAGAAAATTAATGCAAATTGTTTTTTCACTGCAAAAGTGAGGGGGGAAAGTCGAAATAAATTAGTGTCTTTCAATTCCTCGTTGACATTGCAAATTATGTTTACGCAACCCACCCGTTAGAGTCCATTCAGATGCTGAAGAACACTTAGACACGCCCGTGAACTTTCAGCACCGGAACAGTCACGGCACAATGGATCTTTCTCGATACAAATCTACGTTCTTCCGAATCTCCAATCAACTTTCCCATCGCAAGCCTCTGCCGCCTGTTTTGCCACGAGATCCCATTTCAAAAGGTAACATGTCCGTCTTGTATCGTCTCGCTCAGGTGAAAACTAATTAATGAAACTTGAGATACCATTTTCCCAACCAGGGAAACCATCTTGTTTTCCCCCTACCCACAGCTCACGCGACCGGAAACAATAAGTCCACGTCATAGCACGTGGTCTGAACACGTGCACAGGGCCAGGACTTAATTACACGTGTCGGTTTGCATTGTCCCAGACACGAAACAAAAAGGAGGCAGCCACGGTTTGTCCAACTGAAGTAATGTTCCTCGTCTTCTTAGGGAAGGTCAAAGGTCAACGAGGTAAGCGAACACTGGAGTGGAGTAAAGATTTGGGAGATAAAGATGCACTTTAGCCATTTGGAGAGTAATAGAGCAAGGTGTCATGGCGGCGTTTAGTTTCCAGGAGTGGCGTTCAGTCTGGTTTCAAAAGATCCAGAAGGAGGGAACGAGATGAACGGAATAAAAGAAGGGCGTCCCGAATGACAGGGCAATGTTTTGCCACATGACTGATTTTGAAAAACGACAGAGGAAATGCTAATGGAAAAGAAAATCAGAAGAAAACCCGAAAGAGAAATTGGATTGTCTGCTTGAGAGAATCTTCTCACAAGTGACCTGTTCAGCTGTTACAAGGATGTTCCATGTCCTACTGCTTCCTGTTTGTAGGTGGAGTAATGTGTGATGTGATTACGTTTATCGTGTCTTTTTTGCGTTGCTATTGTGCCTCTTCTTCTTCTTCTTCTTCTTCTTCTTCTTCTTCTTCTTCTTCTTCTTCTTCTTCTTCTTCTTCTTCTTCTTCTTCTTCTTCTTCTTCTTCTTCTTCTTCGGGTTTACTTGCTGAAAACTCTAGCAGAAATTTATGATTGTTCGTCCACTTCCAAACTTTGGTGTTGTTTCAGAACTTCAGTTTTGCCTGCACATTCGTTTTGCTGATCTGGCTTATTTGTATGTAGACTATTGGTGCCTCCCCTCTCGGGTAGATGCACTCCGACTTCGAAGGAAACACCCTTTAATAATTTACTTTTACGACTAGTTAGGAGAGGAAAGTAACCGTGGCTGAGCGGCTAGACGCTCGCCTGCGGATTGGAAGGTCGTAGGTTCGCTTCCTCGCGGAGCCGGACTTAAAAAAATGACGTTAGCTCCCAGGTCGACCCAGCCTTAAGTGGATACCAGGTGCAGTCCCAGGAAATAAAGGCGGCCGGCGTGATGCTGACCACGCCACCCATATTGTGCCGATTGGTCTATAAAATATAGGCATAAAGGCGTGGAAAAGGGTCCTTTACTTACTTACGTACATGTTAGGAGAGCAGTAAGTCTAACCCCCAACCCACAGTGGGAACCGGAACCCACATGGAGACATTCCATCCTAATCGTCCTCCGCCTTGTCCCAACTGTGCCCCCCCCCCCCCCACCATCCTCACCCTCCTCCTACAGCTAGGCATCGACTCAACAAACGGAGACGCCATACATCTATCGAATGGAAGAAACAATACCATCAATGGTATTTTCCAACAATAAACACGCCCCCTGTACCAGCCACTAACGGTGGCTTGGTGTAATTATGACCAGAAATGCGTGCTATCCAAGTGGCTTATCGTAGTCATAAGGGTTAATTAACCAAACCTACAAAATGCGGACCGCATGAAGGCACCCTACTCGACACAGTAATCTGCCCGAATAAAACCCACAAAAGAGAGGTAGCCATGTGAGAAACATGGGACCCAGACGAACTAAACTTGACAATAAAAAAATGTGTATCGAAACTCGGAGGTGTATTTAAGGTTCCAAACTTGAGAGGTTAATAGTCCAGTTCTCTTTATGGTTGTGGCAGTTAGAACTTTAACCCTTGCCAAGAAGTAGCGCTGAGTATTATGAGATCATAAAGAGGTGTCATTTCTCCGGGTCAAGCGAAAGCCAAAATACACACACATCGCATCTTTGATTTCACTTGTAAAGAAATAAAGACTGTTACATGGCGCTATCTTTCAGTCGTTATTTGCCGCCAGCAAGGTGGCTGAAATATGATGGCTTTGGCAGCTTGAGCAGCCAACACCCCCCCCCCCCAATTTTGTTTTTGGGTATGCTTTTAATTATGCTCTACTATATTTGTAGCGGCGTCCGTGGCTAAGGCGTTGCGAGTCGACCCAGCATAAAGTGGTTACCAGGATGGCTGTCCTGGGGAAGCAAAGACGGCCGATGTAATGCTGACCACATTACCCATCCAGTGCCGATTGGTCTGTAAAAATATGGGACGCTCTGACCATATGTCCGATGCGCCTAAGGCGTGAAAAGGGATCTTTAATTTTTTCTTTTTACTATATTTGTAAGGGGACAATCACTCCCCTAAATTTGAAAAGGGACAAACACATCCCTAGATTTATAAGGGGACTAAATCTTCCATAGATTTGTAAGGGACCATGCTGCCCTGGATCTGTAAGGGAACAATAACTTTCCTAGATCAGTAAGGCGGCCAACTCTCCCCTGTATTTGTAAGGGGATAATCACTCCCCTAGATATGTAAGTGGGCCAACGCTTCCCTAGATTTTTAAGGGGGCCAGCGCTTCCCTGGATCTGTAAGGGGGCCAAAACGTCTCTAGATCTGTAAAAAAAAAAGGGAAAAGGGGGGGGGGGGGGGCTCTCCAAGATTTGTAAAGGTACCATAGCTTCTCTCTAGATTTGTAAGAAGGCCAACGCTTTCCTAGATTCGTAATGGGACCAGCGCCTCCCCAGATCTGTAAGGGCGCCGAATCTTCCCTAGATTTGTAAGGGGCCAAATATTCCCTAGATCTGAAAGGGGATCAAGCTACCCTGGATCTGTAAGGGGGCCATGCTACCTTGGATCTGTAAAGGGAGCCAGAGACGATGAATCGCTTGTTGGTAATAGTACTAAACGAGGACAAGTATGAAGAAACTGACAGCGGGACAACAACAGCGAAAAAATGTCCCTCAACTCGCACTTATAGCGGATGCAAAGTTCAAGATTTTGCTCGGGCTAACAAGCTTTTCACTAATTTTCACACGAGACAGTTAACGACATTTTGTGCAATCTCCACTAGCTCGCCTATCAGTGACAAGTCAGATGAGACAGATGTGGTAATCTTCACATATTGGTCAGTTATACAAGGACATAAGAGAGCATAGGCATTTACAGCTCGCTCTTCAGGCAGAACAGCTCAAGAAGCTACCCCCGTGTGGGTTCCGGGGCCCCATTTTGGTGAAAACAAGAATAGATCCACTGCCTCCCCAAAAGCATGTCGTAAGAGTCGACTAATTGGGGAGCTTCCTTTGAAGTCGGAGTGCATCTGCTGGAGAGGCAAGGAACCAACAGTCTGTATTCAAGAGAATGAGATATGTAAAACTGATGCACACGCAACACTCAGGTTCTGGAGCAGGACTGCAGTTCAGTAGTGGACGAGCAACCAGAACCTTCCGCCAGAGTTTACAGCTGGTGAACGCGAAGAAGAAGAAGAAGAAGTTCAAGAAGCCAGCGGTGCCTTCTCCATGACTACCAGCAGCATGACGATGGAGGTGATGGCGGTGACACAAGCTTTCATGTGGCTAGAATCACAAGACTATTCCCGAGTGTGTGTACTGGTTACGCAGACAGTGGTTTGAGTCATTGCAAAACTCTCCCGTCTGTGCAGTTACCCTCATATTCGAACTAGGGTATGCAGGCGTTGTTGGTAATGAAAGAGCTGATAGACTGGCAGGTGCTACACTAACTGAAGATAGCCGGCCCATGCATACATTGTCATTGCGCTTAGAGATATAAACTTGTGGGGATTTTGGAAGCAACGTGTCCACATCACAACTAAAAATGCGAGAGTTTGGAGTAAAGAATGGCACAGCCAAGCATGAGAAGCACACCAGACGCACTCAAAGTCTTGTAAAACAACATAGGACTCGCACTATTAACCGCGCGACGCTGATAAATATGTTGAAGGAAAAGGGGGGGGGGGGGTCTGAGCGCCTTTGGACGTGTCAGGAGTGCTTTGAAAATGTAACTCAACTCATAACTCAATCTCCACTGCCACAGAAATGGGGTAGTTATGGCGCGACCCGTCTGCTGTAATGTTAGGCCCTCGACTAACGACTAAAGAGTTCTGCAATGTCCTCTGATCTCTGTTCATTTCTGTAAGTGCTAATTAATAACCGTTAAAAGTATTATTGCTTTTTATTTCTTTATGCGAGGCGGGTCGAGAACATGAAAGTGTGATCGTAGTCCTAGCGAGTGCTATGTTTGAACGAATTTACAGAAGCTGAAGATGCTACTTTTTCCTAGCAATCCAATGTCGTTTTTGTTCGGGACACCACATGAAAGCACCGACGCGTGAAATAAAACGAGCACAACCTGCCATTTGTAATATATACCCCATGCTGGCTCCCAGCGTGATTCCGAGGGAGATAAGAGAGCCGCCGGACGCAGGTTCCAGGCATTTTCACTCGTAGACACAATACACTTGACAATGCTTCGGTTAACGATTTGGAATTTGACGAGTGGTTCCTCCGTACTGCTCTATATCTGTACAAATAGTCGGGTTGGCATGCAAGGGTTTTTCTTTTCTTTCTTGTTTCGCTTCTTCAAACTTAGTTTCTTTATTTCTGAGCTTGCTGCCGATGGCTCGAGGCTACAAACGACATTCGGGGGAGTTTTTCAGGTACCTCGCCAGCTATTTTTTTGTGTGTATGTGTGTCTGTGACTTCTCTTCTACACAAAGGTAGATTGTTATGTCGACTAAAGAAAGACGTGTCTTTGTGGTGTGATCCCTGGTCAGTGTCTGGGCAGTTTATGAAGGGTGTAAAAAGGTAAGGTAATGACCCTTTTCCTCCCCTTGTGAGTTCCGGGCTTCACTATGAAAAAGAGCAGTTTTTTAAGGGATTGGGGGAGGAGGAATAGACTCATAGTTCTTTAATAAGTATTTGAAGTGATGGGTCGAACGGAGCAGATATTACAGCCTAGATTATAGATGTAAAACATAAAACAGCGAAATAAAGGTGAATGAATGAATGAATGAATGAATGAATGAATGAATGAATGAATGAATGAATAAATGAATGAACTGACATCCTGCACTCGGGACATTCCCACACGAGTTTCGTCTCCTTCATGTCTAGACAACGAAGAGTCGATATGCTAACACACGGCCAGCTCCACATATATGTGTGGAGCTAACAGTAACTGGTGCAACCTCTACTGCTATGGAAATAATCATGAATCAGCCGGGGATAGAACCGGGACGAGTATCTCTGAGGACAAGTACACAACCATACGCCATCGTGGCGTAGTAGCCACTGGGGTAGCTCGGCTTCTCGTACCTCCAACTGGACATAACTTGGACATAACCAACCCCAGGTTTTTGACGGTTGTGGTTTATCTTGGCAAATTTACGTCCAGTATTTTGCCATTGCTACTGGACGGTCGGCTTCTCAATTTCACTGTCGAAACCTACGCAAGGCTCAAGGCCTGCAGCTGGGATCGAACCCGTTTCCCCGGCATTACGAAGCTCGTTCGCAACGACTAGATAATCTATGTCAGAACTGATTGAAAGTACACGAGACAGAAAGTTGTGGATAGACATGACTATCAACGCCACATGGCATGTGGTATAAGAAGAATCTTCTTCTTCTTTACGTCCTCTTTTACCGCTTCGGGTGGCAAGGGAGATATAAGGTCCTGCTTCGTACTTTTCTGGCTGCTTCGACCGAAGACACATTCTGGTACTGAAGAGTTTCTCAGATGTTATCCTTCCATTATGTTCTTGGTCTACCTCATGCTCTACGTTCCTCTTCTTTTTTGGTAAATGCCGAGTACGGTATAGCTTCAGAAGACACTCTCTCCAAGTGGGCAACCCATTTGATTTGCTGTCTTTGTATGTAATTTAGAATTGGCTCTGCGCCTACATGATCATTTTATCTCTTCTGGTCACTTCTATAAACCTTTTTTAGACACGTTTTTTTTTTTTTTTCATTTCAATGGTTACTAATTTTCTTTTATGTTTTGTTGTGAGTGACCACGTCTGGCACTGACAGCATAGGGTTCGGAATGAATATGCTGTGTATGAGATGTGCCTTCGTGCTGACTGAGATTGCCTTATGCTGTGAGATATAAGAAGAATAAAAAGACTTAACCACACAAAGAACGTCTAATACCAACAGAGATGGAAATAAATACAAGAAGAAGATAGTTTAACGACATCAGAGACCTTGTACATTTTCTGTTTTGGAAAACAACACAGAGGTCAAGGATAAAACGTTTAGCAACCCAAGCACAGAGGGTTGACAGTCTACTGCCACATCAAAGGATCGTTCCAGCCCCTTATGACAGGCACTTGGCTGGACACCGGCTGACCATCAAAAGACCCGACCGTCAAAACAAGGTGCCCCGATGTCCAGTAACGTCGAGCCTCTCACCTGGAGGTCTTTGCTGACCGCCCAGGTCGCGGCAATTAAGATCAGGATAAGGCTCTTTTAAATGCAGGCCACTCACCAGTGGCTGGAGTCGCACCTGGGATTTACAGGTAGTTTGAAGGTATCTCTAAGAGCCGGATCTCACGCACTGAGGGATGCTAAGTCCCTGATATTTCCTTTAGTTACCTGCAATGTTCTCTGGTGGCCAATAATTATCCCGTGGGAGTCCTGGACGGTGAATCAATCGGCACGGAAGAACAGGGAAAACCACCATTAATAAGGCGGGAAGCAGTAGTAGCCCTCTTCGTGTGGGTTCCGGGGCTCTATTTTAGGGGGGAAAAAAAACAGGAATAGACCCACTGCCTCCCCAAAAGCATGTCGTAAAAGTCGACTAATTGGGAGCTTCCTTCGAAATCGGAGTGTATCTGTCCAAGAGTCTGCATACAAATTACTCAGATCTGTAAAACGGATGTGAACACAACACTCAGATTCTGGAACAAGACTGAAGTCCGGAGAAGGACGAACTTTCTGCTGGTGACCGTGAAGCATAGAGGAGAAGGAGGAGGAGGAAGAGAAGAAGAAGAAGAAGAAGAAGAGGAAGAAAAAGAAGAAGAAGAAGAAGAAGAAGAAGAAGAAGAAGAAGAAGAAGAAGAAGAAGAAGAAGAAGAAGAAGAAGAAGAAGAAGAAGAAGAAGAAGAAGAAGAAGAAGAAGAAATAACCCATTCCACAAAGGGCAGCAGGATATTTGGTAACCTTACGGGTAACCTAATGTAATTATGTTATACAGCTAAACAGGGCTTCTGAAATTTGTTCCTGTCGGATATGCTTCTAAATAATGTACCTTTGAATCGCTGAATGTCAATCTTTTAAGCAGGAAACTCAATGCGGAGAAGCGAAAAGGGAAAATCACTCATGTCTTGCTTAATCTGTTTATGTGTCCCTCTATCTGACTAATATATGAAGGTGTGTCAACTCGAACGACTCGGACAGAGGGACAGGCGAACGAACGGATATCTCATTAACTTTCTCATTCCCCGATATACCCCCCCCCCCACTTCAGACAGGTAACATATAGCTGTAAATCTTAGCATTCACCGGTTGTAAACTCCAGCGGCAAGTTATATATATATATATATATATATATATATATATATATATATATATATATATATATATATATATATATATATATATATATATATATAATAGTTAGCCCGTATATGTATATATACATATACAAAGACTAACGAACTTTATGTATATAGTGCTGGATTGTAAATAGGAGGGGCAGGGGCCGAAAGACACGAAGATGGGCACAGGATATAAGTGACTTCTTGAGTGTGAAAGTGCATGAGGCGGGAGAACTAACGAGAGACCGAGTTTCTCTCAGGCAGACTGTGATGAGAGCTACGTTCTGCAAAGGACCTGCTACATGATGATGATGGATTGTAAATTGATATAAAAATACATTTAAAAATTTGAAAAACATGTCTATCTGTTCATCCTCATTTTGAACTGCCACCTTAACCTCTGGCAATTCCTAAGAGTGTGCCGGACAAACAGAAAGACAGACTAACAAACGGATATAGGGGCTATTAACCCCCCCCCCAACCCCCCCCCCCCCCCAACCCCCCCCCCCCCCCCGTTTCCTCATTTCCCGTTTCAATACAGGTAACACACAGGTGTGAGTGATAAAGCGACACATGACACAATGTCCGCCCCGGCCATGTTTGCACATGGGAATATAAAACCTGGCCAATTTATGACCTTCGCGTGTCAGTGTCCAACACCTGAGTCCAGAAACCCCGGACCTGGCCAAAAGTTGAGGTCCCCTATTCTTCTCCAACTGGTCGAGGAGATTAAAGAGCACCATAACCTCTTAAGCGATTTAAGAACTTCCTCAAACATCCAAGCCCAGTTATTCATCCCTGTCCGATATTTGATTTGTCTAAAGTCTGCGCCAGGTCTCTTTCAGCGTGAAATGTTAAACCTGGACAGGCAAATAAGAATACCTTAAGAGTTCCATGCTAGCATTTGAAGGTTAGTAGGCATTTGTGAAATAAACTGGTACGTGTGGATCCATAAAATAGCTAGGTCCTCCATCATCTTGCTCTGCCCCTCTTGTACTGAGGTTATACATTTGAACAAAGGAGGGAGGGCGGAGGGAAGACTGTAAACGCCGCCCCCTTGGTCACATTTCATTGTCATGGAAATAGGTTTTGGGTACAGGGTAAGCAAATGAGAAAATGATTATAGTGTTTTGGTTTCTGACGTTCTTCAAGTTCTATGTTTGTTGAGGATGCTACACTGGAGTAGAGGCTGGAGGCTTGTCTGCCGGCCCGAAGGTTGTGAGTTCGATTCACACTGCAATCTGGACTTCTTTTTTTTTCTGTTTTTTTTTTTCCTTCTGCTACTTTTTTCTACTTTTTGCTTCTTCTTCTTCTTCTTCTTCTTCTTCTTCTTCTTCTTCTTCTTCTTCTTCTTCTTCTTCTTCTTCTTCTTCTTCTTCTTCTTCTTCTTCTTCTTCTTCTTCTTCTTCTTCTTCTTCTTCTTCAACTTCTTCTTCTTCTTCTTCTTCTTCTGCTTCTTCTTCTTCTTCTTCTTCTTCTTCTTCAACTTCTTCTTCTTCTTCTTCTTCTTCTGCTTCTTCTTCTTCTTCTTCTTCTTCTTCTTCTTCTTCTTCTTCTTCTTCTTCTTCTTCTTCTTCTTCTTCTTCTTCTTCTTCTTCTTCTTCTTCTTCTTTCTTTCTTCTTTCTTTCTTCTTTCTTTTCTTTCTTTCTTTCTTTCTTTCTTTCTTTCTTTCTTTCTTTCTTTCTTTCTTTCTTTCTTTCTTTCTTTCCTTCTTTACATCTTTCTTTCCTTCTTTACATCTTTCTTAACATCTTTCTTCCTTTCTTCTTCTCCTTTTTCTTCGTCTTCTTTTTCTGTTTCTTCTTCTTCTCCTCCTCCTTTGTCTTCTTCTTCTTCTGCTATTACTTTTTTCATTTTCTTCTTCTTCTTTTTTCCTTTCTTTCTATATTTACATCTTTCTTTCTTCTTCTTCTTCTTCTTCTTCTTCTTCTTCTTCTTCTTCTTCTTCTTCTTCTTCTTCTTCTTCTTCTTCTTCTTCTTCTTCTTCTTCTTCTTCTTCCTCTTCTTGTTCTTGTTCTTCTTTTTTCTTCTATGTCTTCTTCTTTTTCTTTCTTCTTCTTTTTCTTCCTCTTCTTCTTTTTCTTCCTCCTCTTTTCTTCTTCTTCCACCTCCTTTTCCATCCCTCTCTTCTGTTGCTTCTTTTGTGTTGCCCTTAAAATGGCAGTGACATGTTGTGTAATGGTTTACAGCTAGGCAGTAAACAGATTTCAGCACAACGCATTCGATTTCTAGCAAACTCAGGGCCTTGTTTTGCGGAAAAACGATTCGGTCCACTTCTTCCCTAAGAAGAATGTCGTAGGGTCGACTAGTTGACTTTTTTTCTTTGAAGTAGGATTGCCACTGCATGGATGGCGAGGAACCAGCAATCTGCATACAAAATAAGCCAACTTTGTAAAACAGATTTGCAGGCAAAACTCAATTCCTGGAACAAGATTAAAGTCCAAGAGTGGACGAACAATCTGAGCTTTCCGCCGGAGTTGATAACTAGTGAACGCAAAGAAGAAAAAAAGTTATCCCAAAGCTTGGACACAATTATGTTGTCTGATGTATCCCATCATATGAATTTTAACCCACCCTCCATGAGCATTGTCATCTTCTTCGGTGTTCATCAGACTGACGTAAATATCTTGGCCGTATCAAGGAATTGTAGCGGAGAACATGATACCAAGAAATAGGGGCAGGCCGATCATCATGAAGACGGGAACGATCACGACTGCCCGAATTTCGTACAAATGTGGTACTTTGGAGTCCTTGTTGAGCAAAACTACTTGCTGGCCCTTGCTGAGCAAAACTACTCGTTGGCCCTTGCAGAGCAAAACTACTCGTTGGCCCTTGCTGAGCAAAACCACTCGTTGGCCCTTGCTGAGCAAAACTACTCGCTGGCCCTTGCTGAAGAAAACCACTCGTTGGCCCTTGCTGAGCAAAACTACTCGCTGGCCCTTGCTGAGCAAAACTACTCGCTGGCCCTTGCTGAGCACAACTACTCGTTGGCCCTTGCTGAGCAAAACTACTCGCTGGCCCTTGCTGAGCAAAACTACTTGCTGGCCCTTGCTGAACAAAACTACTCGCTGGCCCTTGCTGAGCACAACTACTCGTTGGCCCTTGCAGAGCAAAACTACTCGTTGGCCCTTGCTGAGCAAAACTACTCGCTGGACCTTGCTGAACAAAACTACTCGCTGGCCCTTGCTGAACACAACTACTCGCTGGCCCTTGCTGAACAAAACTACTCGCTGGCCCTTGCTGAGCACAACTAATGGTTGTCTCTTGCTGAACAAAACTACTCGCTGGCCCTTGCTGAGCACAACTAATGGTTGTCTCTTGCTGAACAAAACTACTCGCTGGCCCTTGCTGAGCACAACTACTCGCTGGCCCTTGCTGAGCAAAGCTACTCTTTGGCCCTTGCTGAGCACAACTACTCGCTAGCCCTTGCTGAGCACAACTACTCGCTGGCCCTTGCTGAGCAAAGCTACTCTTTGGCCCTTGCTGAGCACAACTACTCGCTGGCCCTTGCTGAGCAAAGCTACTCGCTGGCCCTTGCTGAGCACAACTACTCGCTGGCCCTTGCTGAACAAAACTACTCGCTGGCCCTTGCTGAACAAAACTACTCGCTGGCCCTTGCTGAGCAAAGCTACTTGTTGGCCCTTGCTGAACAAAACTACTCGCTGGCCCTTGCTGAACAAAACTACTCGCTGGCCCTTGCTGAGCAAAGCTACTCGTTGGCCCTTGCTGAGCAAAGCTACTCGTTGGCCCTTGCTGAGCAAAGCTACTCTTTGGCCCTTGCTGAGCAAAGCTACTCGTTGGCCCTTGCTGAGCACAACTACTTTTGGTACCACGCCCAATGTGTTTATACTTTCTAGAAATCTAACGGCAGTATTTTAAATGCTGGCATTGTACGATGGATCCAATACTAAAGAAAGACCGACGTCAGTTATGCCATTGATCACGAAATTTCCCAGCCTTGTTTTAAAGAACATCATTAAGAGATAAATATACTGGTGTGTGTGTGAAATAGAGTGGTGGGGGGGGGGGGGGCTAAAAGACCAACACAGTTTTGGCATTACCTCATTCTTCTGCAACTGCCGAAAGAGTTTGCTCACTGCTCAACAATCTTAGGAATTTTGTTTAAAATCACTCTCCTTTCAAGACGTGAACAATAAATAAAGTGGTGAAATCAAAGTAATCGCCGCAGGACATTAATTGCACCAGCTGAAAGCCGCCACGACAGTTTGTAACAAACTGGGCTGGGGCAAATGGTTCCGCAATGATATAACGGATAACGGATAAAGAATTTCAACTCTGATCAATATAAGGTATGCCATATATATATATATATATATATATATATATATATATATATATATATATATATATATATATGCTTCAACGATATAAAATTTGGTCTTTATTATGTATTCTGGCACCTTGAAAAAAATGTACTAGTGAAAAAAAAAAAAAATGTCGGTCACTACAAGTGACACACTGGGCAGGAATTGAGGCATGTGTGTGGTAAGGAACGGAGTTTCTTTCATATGTACTGTTAGGACAGCGACGTTCTTTGAAAGACCTACTATATGCAGGCGCACAGAAACCACGAAATCTGGGATGGGGATGGCGGGTAGGAATCTAGTTATAGTTTTCAAAGGGCTAGGGCTTAGGAGGCTCGAGCCTTGTATAAGTACGCCTTATTATTATTGTTGTTATTATTAGCCCAGCGCGCTAGCTCTGTTGGTTAAACCAGCTGCACAGCGACCGTTTGATAAACTCACTGTGGTCCGAGTTCGCGCTCTGGGGTAGTCTAAAAAGCCACATATTTCCCAGATTTACTGTCTCTATCATGGAATCAAGGCCGAAAGTTTGCGATATCCATAATACCGAGCCAAAAGGTTTACAACTCATTGTTTCTGGATCAATTAAATAAATTATTATTGTTATTACTGTGTCGGCCTCCCAAATGCCCATCTTTTTCTTTGAGATAGCACTTGATGATTGGGTTCCAACGGTGACTTGGTTTGTGACCGATCAAGATCTCTTTGACCCGACCAGTGCAGCACAGCTACACTTTGATCGTAGTCAAAAGTCCGAGAAGCGACGCATGATGATGCTGATTATGATGATGATGATGATAATCATAATGATGATGATAATAACAATTAATATTATTATATGATGATGTAGTCAGAATAAGACAGTTCGCCATTATAAATTGTAAGGGAAGTAATCAGGTAAGTGTTCAGCTGTATAGAGATAAAGAGACTGTTTCCAGAGTTATCGTTTTTTTAAGTAAAAAAAAAAAACTAGTTACTGACCATAATACGTGTCTTAGAGAACTAGTTACTGACCATAATACGTGTCTTAGAGAACTAGTTACTGACCATAATACGTGTCTTAGAGAACTAGTTACTGGTCATAATACGTGTCTTTATTGGCCATCATACATGTCTTACAGAACTAATTACTGCTATATTACATGTCTTAATGAAGTACTAACTGCCATAGTACTACATGAATTAGAGAACTAGTCACTGGTCATAATACATGTCTTAGAAGACTAGTTAACCTCATAGTATTTGTCTTTTAGAACTAGGTACTGGTCATAATACATGTCTTAGCGAACTAGTTACTTTGTAATACATGTCTTAGAGAACTAGTAACTCGCCTCTTCATGTCCTAGAGGACTTGTTACTGTCATATTACATGTCTTAGACAACTAGTTGGCTGTGATATTACTTGTCTTAAAGAACTAGTTACTGTATTACTAAATGTCTTAAAGAACTAGTTAATGTCACACTACATGTATTAGAGAACTAGTTGCTAGAAATAATACATGTCTTAGAGAACTGTTTGCCTGGCTTGCTAGCTTAGTTGGTTAAACCTGACTGGGCGGCGACCAGGTGACGAACTCTTTGTGGTCAGGGTTCACGTTCTCCCAGATTCACGGTATCTATCATAGACAGGGTAAGAAAATTAGAGTAGAGATCTAGGCCGTAATCTGGATGGACACAGTCAGTAAAGAACTGATAGTTGAGCAGAATACAAACATTAAAAAAAAAAACCAGTCTGTGGTCTACTTAGAGAATTCTAGCTGCTTGAAATAACACGCATCTTGGAGAACTAGTTATTGGCCATAATATGTTTCTTATATAACTAGTTCCTGGCCATAAAACTAGTGACTGCCGTAATACATGTCTTAGAGAAATGTCTTAGAAATAGTACATGTCTTAGAGAACCGTTTGCCCGGCTCGCTAGCTCAGTTGGTTAAACCTGACTGCGCGGCGACCAGGTGACGAACTCCGTGGGGTTCATGCCAGGGGGTAGGCATAAAAGCCAATTTCTCCCAGATTACGGTATCTTTTATAGAATCAAGTCCGAAGGGTTGCGCTATCCATAGTAACGAGCCAAACAGTTAACGACTCATGGTTTCTGGATTTAAAGAAAAAAACTGTTTAGTTACTGTTTTACTACATGTCTAGGAGAACTAGTTGCCATCATACCACATGTCTTAGACAACTCGTCACTGTTATTCTACAATTCTCGGAGAACTAGTTACTGTCACACTACATGTCTTAGAGAACTAACTAGTTACTAGTCCTAATACATGTATTAGAAAACTAGTTACTGGTCAAAATACATGTCATAGAGAACTAGCTAATAGCCATAATAGATGTCGTAAGGATCTAGTTATTAGTCATAGTACATGTTTTGGGAAAGTAGTTACTGACAATACTACATCTTTTAGAGAACTAGTTACTGGCAAAAATACATGTCTTTAAGAACTATTTACTGGCCGTAATACATGTTTTAGAGAACTAGTTACTCGTCCTTTTTCATGTCCTAAAGAACTAGTTACTCGCCATACTTCATGTCTTAGAGAACTAGTTACTAGCCGTACTTAGTGTCTCAAAGAACTAGTTACTCGCCATACTTCATGTCTTAAAGAACTAGTTACTAGCCGTACTTCATGTCTTAAAGAACTAATTACTCGCCATGCTTCACGTTTTAGAAAACTAGTTACTAGCCGTACTTCATGTCTTAAAGAACTAGTTACTCGTCATACTTCATGTCTTAGAGAACTAGTTACTTGCCATACTTCATGTCGTAGAGAAACAATTACTCACCATACTTCATGTCTTAGAGAACTAGTTACTCGTCATACTTCATGTCGTAGAGAACTAGTAACTCGACATGCTTCATGTCGTAGAGAATTAATTACTCACCATACTTCATGTCCTAGAGAACTAGCTACTAGTCACACTTCATGTCTTAAAGAACTAGTTACTCGCCATACTTCATGTCCTAAAGAACTAGTTACTCGCCGTACATCTTGTCTAAGAGAACTAATTGCTCGCTGTCTTAGAGAAATAGTTACTAGCCATACTTCATATCAACATAGGGGACCGCGTTAGGGCAGTCGATAGATGACTCGCTTTCAAATCCAGATGCGACTCGCTGCAGCTCACGGCCGGTGTTCGAAATCAGGCGGTTCCATGAGTTCACCCAGCCTCTAGGAAATGGGTACCAGAGTTAACACTCTGGTGTAAAATGGAGGAGCGTCGCTGTAGCTACAGAGTTACGTGCGGACGGCGACACAAGCGGACAATTTCTTATCAGCTGTCCGTACTGGTGGCACAGCCCTGATGGTTTATAACCATGAGCAATGACGCTGGTTCACATGTCGTGACTTTACCTTTTTTTTTCAAAGTCTTTGAGAACTAGTTAATCGCCATACTTTATGTTTTAGAGAACTATTTACTAGCCATAATTCTTGTCTTACAGAACTAGTTACTCGTCATACTTTATGTTTTAGAAAACTAGTTACTCGCCATACTTCATGTCCCCGACGTTCCTCCATGTCGTAGAGAACTAGTTACTCGCCATACTTCACGTCTTAGATAACTAGTTACTTGCCATACTTCATGTCGTAGAGAATTAATTGCTCACCATACTTCATGTCTTAGAGAATTAGTTACTCGTCATACTTCATGTCGTAGAGAACTAGTAACTCGCCATGCTTCATGTCTTTGAGAACTAGTTAATCGCCATACTTTATGTTTTAGAGAACTAGTTACTAGCCATAATTCTTGTCTTACAGAACTAGTTACTCGTCATACTTTATGTTTTAGAGAGCTAGTTACTCGCCATACTTCATGTTTAAGAGAAATAGTTACCCGCCATCCTCCATGTCTTAGAGAACTAGTTACTCGCCATACTTCATGTCTTAGATAACTAGTTACTTGCCATACTTCATGTCGAAGAGAACTAGTAACTCGCCATGCTTCATGTCTTTGAGAACTAGTTAATCGCCATACTTTATATTTTAGAAAACTAGTTACTAACCATAATTCTTGTCTTACAGAGCTAGTTACTCGACATACTTCATGTTTAAGAGAAATAGTTACCTGCCATCCTCCATGTCGTAGAGAACTAGTCACTCGCCATACTTCACGTCTTAGAGAACTAGTTACTTGCCATACTTCATGTCGTAGAGAAACAATTACTCACCATACTTCATGTCTTAGAGAACTAGCTACTCACCACACTTCATGTCTTAGAGAACTAGTCACTCGCCATACTTCACGTCTTAGAGAACTAGTTACTCGTCATACTTCATGTCGTAGAGAACTAGTAACTCGACATGCTTCATGTCGTAGATAATTAATTACTCACCATACCTCATGTCTTAGAGAACTAGCTACTCACCACACTTCATGTCTTAGAGAACTAGTAACTCGCCATACTTCATGTCGTAGAAAACTAGTAACTTGCCATATTTCATGTCGTAGAGAACTAGTAACTCGCCATACTTCATGTCTTGTTGAAGTAGAAACTGACTATAAAAGACGATTATGAACAGGTGAGAGACCAGGCATGCTACGCACAGAAAAAAAGGTCATTACCATTATTTTCTATGCCAACAAGTGTAACCTATCATTTAGGGGTGTCCCAGACGAATTCCAGAATCACAGACAAGGTCAGTGTTTTTGTATTGATCTATTTGTTTGACTGAACCATCCAGGTATTTTTCTCTTTACTTTACCCGGACAATTGAAAATATTTCGATAATTTTAAAAGACATAACACGCCTTTGAAAACAAACCGGAGCTAAAAATTGAATGCAGTACAACAAGAGGTAGACATCGATTTAAGTGGCACACCACATCAAGAAATGGACGAACAGAAAAAGAGAGAGAGAGCGAGAGCGAGAGAGAGAGAGAGAGAGAGAGAGAGAGAGAGAGAGAGAGAGAGAGAGAGAGAGCTATAAAACACGAGACGAAGTGAGTTGAAACACTTTTACAGCCAATCTTCATTGTGGAGACGGCAACTAATTGACTGATACAACAAAAACTATTTTCTGACCACAACAATCAACAAAGAACAAGGGAGTGACCAGGCTGCTACTTACACAGAACTTCTCCTTTACGTTCACCGGCTGTAAACTGCAGCGGAAAGTTCTGGTTGTTTGTCCATATCAGGACTTAAGTCTTGTTCCAGAACGCGAGTGTTGCGTGCACATCCGTTATACAGATCTGACTTATCTGTACACATATTGTTGGTTCCTTACCTCTTAAGCAGAAGCACTCCGACTTCGAATGAAGCTCCCAATTAGTCCACTCTTACGACATGCTTTTGTGCATGCTGTGGGTCTATTCTTGTTTTCCCTAGAATGGAGCCCTGAACTCAAACGGTGTTCACACTGAACTAAAACTGCATACTCTTGAACCTTCGTTAGACCGGAATGTGACCGACAGTGACCCAGTTCAGACCCTTCTGTGACCGGCTCTAAATTATCTCTCGGAATTCTGGACATTGTAGTTTATGACAAGACAAAAATGCTCACGCATTTGTATCAAAACGAGCCGTTTCATACAAAAACGCGCACATCTGATGCGACCGCAAGGGGGCGGGGTTGATGCCGAAAACGATCGGACAATTGCCAGTGGCGACTGACCTTTGACACCTGCTTGATGTGTAGAGAGAGTCCAGGCGTGGGAAAGTCCAGGACTTGGGCGAGAGGACAAGGATTGATATTGTTCCAGGGAAGCGTGCGGAGAATGCTAAGTAGCAGGTGCCTAAAAAAAATGTGTGGAGGGAAAGAAAAGAAGAAACAAAACGTAGATTCCTTTGGTGTCCAGTTTCACATACATGTTTTAACATGGCTGACTGCTGTTTACTGACATATGGTCGTTAGAGAAAAGTGACTTGCCATAATACAGAAGTCTTTCTGTCTTTTGTCCTACTATTTATGCCGTAAAGTAGGCCTGTTCAACTGGCGGGCCACGGGTAGAACCCAGCACGTATATGAATAAATTTTTTATATACTAGCTTTGCCCTGCCACGCGTTGCTGTGGCCCCGAATGGTGAAATGAAAAAGAAAGAAAGTAGCTCTCAACTAACAGAGTCTGTCATAACCCTCAACCCCCGTCCCTCTCCCCTCCACTCAGTAATATCTCTCTATCCGAAGGATTGAAAAATCATTCCTGGCAAAAGTATTAAAATAGAAATAGTTGAGAAATGAGAACTTGAAAATAATGTGTTAAGCTCTCTTAGGTAACAGTGTCTGGCACACACCCCCACCCCCCCCCCCCCCCCCACACACCCATAATATTTCCCACTCCTAAGGGAAAAAAATCATCACTTGGCGAAATTATTAAAATAGAAATAGTTAAGAAATGATAATATTAAAAAAATGTTTTAAGGTCTTTCAGTTAACAGTGTCTGCTATCAACCCTCCCCCCCCCCCCCCCTCTCCCCCACTAATCATATCATCCTCGCCGAAGGATGGGAAAGTCCTCATCTAACGAAATAATGTAACTGAACTGAGATTTGCATCCGTGTCCACCCAGAGACAAATGGATGGCATTAATGTGTAATGAGAAGTAAAAGTGGCCAGTGTAACAGCTACCACATCACCCATCCAGTACCAGTACTACTGCTACCACTACCACCACCACCTTCAGAACAAAAACAAAAAACAGTCACTACTGTCTGTGCAGGTCGGTTTTGCCAGAAGGGTTAGCCCTGCATGATGTCGCCACGGACTGTTTAGTGTAACTAAGCTTCCAACAAAGAAAAAGAAAAAAAAAAAAAAACTCCATCGTCTAACCAGTGATTGAACCCGCAGTAATAGTCCGTTCTATACTCACAAATAGCGGAAATAAAAACTCCAACCCGTCATCTCCCCTCTCCGAAGGGATGAATGTTAAATGACCTTGGCATCCGTGTCCACCCTAAATAAACTGGACTGTAAGCAGTCTTAGTTAACAGCATCTGTCATCTACGAATAGTTTATTTTCGAATGAAGCGTCGCGGGGAGGATAAATGGGACTTTACTGAAATCTGATTGTCTATGGGCGAAAGGTGCAGATATCGCAGCCTAGCTGTAAATCACAACACAACATGCCAACAGCACTCTTGAGGGAAAATATGATTGCAAGACAACAGCTACAACTAACGCCGCCGCCACGACTACTACCACTACCACCACCACCACCACCACTACTACTCTACTATCACCACTACCACCACCACCACTACTCTACCACAACCACTACTACTATTACTACTACCACCACCATCACTACTACCATTACTCCCAATACTACTACTACTACTGCTGCTGCTACTACCATTACTACCGAAGACTGAAGACTTTAGGTCAGATATCGCAGCCTAGCTGTAAACCACAACACAACGTGCCAACTGCCCTCTCAAGGGCGAACGAATATTACCCGTGACATGAACATTGAGCATCACATCGCCGCTATCGCAGGCTAGCTGTAAACCCCAAAATCGAACTGCATCCTAGCTATAAAGCACAACAAAACGTGGCCTGGTACGCACTCAAGGCTGGGTCCCGCTGGGGGTAAATGTTCATGTTTTTTTTTTTTTAAAGTGGGCTCCGTCAATATATATATATATATTTATGTAAGATAAGTAAACAAACAATGTAATAATTAGCACTCATAGAAAGAAATAGACAGAAAAACTTTAAGTAGCCCTCGGATCACTACCTGTTGTATTCTATTGCTGATTTTTCTACGATGGGGCTGGGACTTCTGGCCCGTGGCGATCCCCATATTCAACAATACGACCCCTGTATAAACTTAGTTTCTGAGTCGTCAGGGAACGACGGGCAGGGTGAACCCCACTCGCCCGGAGAGGCCCATGACGTCGACTGCGGAGGAGCACATTTGATGATTTTTGAGGAAGTGCGTTCCAAGATCAGGTTTCCACCTGCGAGCGATAAGGTGGTGTGGTGTAAGTTGGAGGCTACATTATGTGAGGTACTTAAACATGATTTAAACAAGAAGTCGTTAGGCGACAAGCTTACGAAATTCGGTGATGTAATATATGAACACTGCTCCCGTGAGTTCGGGACAGTAGAAAAGGCACAGCCGGGTGCCAAGCAGAATACTAGCAGGAGGCAGAGGGACATTCTGAAGTGTCGGGCAGACAAGAATGCCCTCAGAAAACGGTTCAAAGCCGCTACAGGCAGCCAACGGGAGGGGCTGTACGAAGTTTGGTTGCATTTAAAGAACAAACACAGTGCCCTCTGTCGCGCTGAGCGTTTCTGTGCCAACAGACGAAGAACCAAAAGGGAGCGAGAGAAATTCTTTAGGGACCCGTATCAGTTTGCTCGAGGTCTATTCGAGCAACCGAAGTCTGGGACTCTGGTTGTCAGTCAGGAAGAGCTTGAGTCACATCTACGCAAGATGTACTCTGACAAAAAGAGAAGAGAGCCTCTCGATGACAACCCAGAGATCCTTAGCGGCCTCAAACAGCCTTCGGTGCCGAAGGTACCATTTAAAATGATACCTCCCCTTTGGTCTGAGGTTGAGGAAGTTGTGAAAAAGGCCAGCCGCAAGTCTGCCCCAGGTTCGAACGGTGTTCCGTACGTTTTTTACAAGCGCTGCCCGAAAATCCTAAAAATGCTTCACGTCTTGTTGAGACAAGCGTGGATCCGCAATCACATATGTCCAGAGTGGCAAAAGGCAAATGGGGTCTACATTCCCAAAGAGCAGGACTCGAAGAGTCTTTCCCAATTCAGGCCCATCTCGCTGTTGAATGTCGAGGGGAAGATATTCTCGGTCATGGCTCGCCGGCTCACACAGTATCTGATGGCTAACAAGTACATCGATACGAGTGTTCAGAAGGGTTGTATTCCAGGCGTTCCTGTGTGCCTTGAACACGCGACCATGATTTGGGAGGCTATCCAGAGAGCCAAGCATGAGAGAACACAATTGCACGTAATATGGTTGGACTTAGCCAACGCCTACGGGGCAGTCCCCCATAGGCTACTGTGGCGAGCCCTTCGCATGTTTCACGTACCGGCACAGATCAATCAAATGATCGAGCAATATTTCTCTAAGTTCGCTTTGCGCTTCTCTACCTCGACGTTTACCACGAGGTGGACTGAGTTGCAGATTGGGATAGCTATGGGCTGTACGATCTCACCAATACTGTTTGTCATGGCCATGCAGATCATGTTAGACGGGGGGGGGGGGGGGGGGGGGGGGCTACGGACAAGGCCTTCAAATAGGGGATCACTGGATGCCGCCACTACGCGCATTTATGGATGACACGACTATTATAACGGGCAGCGAGGAGTCTGCCCGCACGATCCTGAAAAGATTGGTCGCGGTGGTCCAATGGAGCGGTATGCAATTCAAACCGCAGAAGTCGAGGAGTCTGTCAATCCATAAGGGCAAGGTGTCGGCAATCAGTTTTACGGTGGCAAGGAACAAGATCCCTACGGTTCTGGAGGAACCGGTGAAGAGCCTCGGTCGCGTTTACGATTCGAAGTTATCTGATAGAGCGGAGGTCCAGCGAATACACGAGTCACTGGCTACAGGCCTGCTCGCGATCGAGCGATGCAGGCTGGTCGGGAAATTCAAGGTATGGTGTCTCCAATTCATATTGATTCCGAAGCTCCTATGGCCACTGTTAGTCTACGAGGTGACGATGACCGCAGTGGAAACCATGGAGTGGAAAATGAACACAGCCTAGAGAAAGTGGATTGGTGCACCGCCTTGTCTGACCGACGTGGCTCTGTATTGCAAGCAGGCTAAGCTGGTACTCCCGTTAAAATCAATAACCGAAGAGTTTAAAGTCGGCAAGGTAAGACTCGCCATGCTCTTGCGCGAGTCTTCAGACCCAAATGTCATCGCTGTCCAGCCAGCTCTAAAGACTGGCCAGAAGTGGAGGGTCCTCGATGCGATAGAATCTGCGCAGAACGCACTAAAATTGAAGGAGATAATGGGATACACTCAAACCGACCGTCGAGGCCTAGGGCACGGGAAGGTCAATTAGTGGTCAAAGGCCTCAGCCAAAGAGCGCCGAGACATGGTAATGCAACAGGTGAGGGACAACGAAAACGAGGTTCGGGTCTAGAAAGCAGCCCAGCAGGCGCAGCAGGGCCATTGGGTCAGCCTGGAGAGCGCATTGCCAAGAGTACTCACATGGGGTGAGATCTAGCGAATGACCCCGCTGCGACTGAGCTTTATCGTTCGTTCGGCGTACGATGTATTACCGTCCGGTGTTAACATGGTTAAATGGTCTGCGACTAACGATCCGACTTGCCCGTTGTGCAAAGCGAAGCAAACTCTTGAGCACGTCCTGTCCGCGTGCAGGAAAGCCCTAGGTCAAGGCCGATACACCTGGCCACACAACAAGGTGCTAAAAGAGTTAACAGCCGTTGTTGACCAGGCTAGAATGAGGGCCAACGCAAGGGCCAGTTCTAGCATCGTCCCCATTCGTTTCCTCAAGGCTGGGCAGGTTTAAAAAGGTAAGGTCAACCGAAACGCATTCGCTCCATCTGTGCTAGACTCTGCGAGGGACTGGATACTGGCGGTTGATCTGCCATGCCATGAACGGTACCCCGAGTTAATCCGGAAGACCGGTCTGCGACCTGACATAGTCCTCCACTCCGCGGAGAAACGGCAGCTCATCCTGATAGAGTTGTGCTGACTTCTTTAATAAGGCTGCCGCGGCGACTTCTTATCTCACAGTACCTTCTGCGAAACCAACAAGTCATCTTGTTCCTATCCGAAAGAAAAACACCATCCGGTAATCTCGTGCAGCAGGGAACCAGCCCTGAGCTTCATTAACTCAGGTGGGCCCACCTCCGAAAGCGTCTAGGAATCGTAGGCCGAAACGCTCGTTGACGAGGATAATTTCTACTGACGACTGGTAGATCCCTGCTGTACTTTCTCCCTGTGAGTTTGTTCCTATAGTTGAACAACAAATGCTGTATTTTAAAGCGGCGCGGAAAGGAGTTGTATTGTGTTTCTTGTCTTTTGCTAGTTGCGTAGCTTGTGTTAATGTCATACTGCGATTATGTAGTGTTTCTTTTACCATATGAAGAAGTGTTTCCAACCATATCTTTTTTGTTTGTTAGATCGCCCCCTTGGCTTGTAGCCTATTGTTGTTCTTATGTAGTACGTTCTAGATGATGGCTGGTTGTGTTCTAATCTGGTAGGATGACCAAACCATTTGATTCTGTGATGTTCAATGAAATGATTTTCTCCTCTTCTCTTTTTGAAAATGGGCGTTTAAACATAAAAAAAGGTAAAGTCGGGAGATGTGAACCAGCGTCATTGCACACGGTTATAAACCATAAGTGCTCTGCCACCAGTAGGGAAAGCTGATAAGAATTGTTTGAACATTCAATCTTCTAACGGCTTGCTGGACCTGTCCTACCGGCACCACCATTACTGCGACTACTACTACCACCATGACTAGTGCGACTACAACTATCACAGCCATCGCCATTACTATTTCTATAACTACTACTACTGCTGTTGCTGCTGCTACTGCTGCTGCCACTACTGCTACTATTACTACACTACTACTACTACTACTACTACTACTACTACTACTACTACTACTACTACTACTACTACTACTACTACTACTACTACTACTACTACTACTACTACTACTACTACTACTACTACTACTACTACTACTACTACTACCACTACTACTACTACTACTACTTTTATTGGCAGGGCTTTGTTTTCCTAAAGAAAATATGGTGCCGGCATTCACTATAAGGTATTTAACAAAGGAGCCGGTACTCATCCCACAATATCTATTGCAATAGCGATTAAAAAATTATGCCTACAAAGGTGCCAGTAAGGCGTAACGTTGCGTACCGCCTAAAAGAAAAAAGCTGGTTTTTGTTAGTAATTCAGCCAGCCAGTGTCACGCAATCCTGAACAAATACTAGCAAGATGCCTTACAAGAATTGAACCTTGAAAATTAACGACGTCAGAAAACCTCTGCATTTTACCACCACATATACCCAGCCTACATTCAAATCTCGAAAACTGAGAAAAGATAACCGAACTTCTAGTCTGCTTTAAAGAAATAATTTACAAAAAGCGATTTTAAAAAAAAATAGATCGTGCTATCTTAAGTGTTCAGCACACAAGTAAGTGAATGCTCGTGGGTGAATGTGAGTGAGCATCTGACCCTGGTGAATTCAGGCCATGGGTACTCGCCTTGTTCTTGTCTCCCACGCGCGGAGGTTGCCGGGACAGGTGGCCGAAATTCCCCTAAATGGGTCGTTACGGAGCAGTGTGGATGCAGTGCTGCTTAAAATAATACTGAACCCAAAACAAGCAGACAGCTGATTTACCCCCTTTGTTCATTTACGCGTGGGTTCGTGGCTCTACAGATGCTTTCTCCTGGCCGTGGACAATGTGGAGGTTTTGACTTTGATGTGGTACTAGCTATTGAGACGGTCTTAATTAAGTGTTAGGTGTTTATTTCGGTTTTACTATAGAAATATCTTCTTCTTCTTCTTCTTCGCGTTCACCAGCTGTAAACTCTGGCGGAAGGTTCTGGTTGCTCGTCCACCACTGAACTGCAGTCCTGCTCCAGAACCTGAGTGTTGCGTGTGCATCAGTTTTACAGATCTCATTCTCTTGAATACAGACTGTTGGTTCCTTGCCTCTCCGACAGACGCACTCCGTCTTCAAAGGAAGCTCCCCAATTAGTTGACTCTTACAACATGCTTTTGGGGAGGCAGTGGGTCTATTCTTGTTTTCCCCACAATGGGGCCCCGGAACCCACACAGGGGTATAGAAATATGATTGCACTGAGTTTAATAATAGTCACATATTCTCCTCCTTCCCCACCTCTTCCTCCTCCTGGTTCTTCTTCTTCTTCTTCTTCTTCTTCTTCTTCTTCTTCTTCTTCTTCTTCTTCTTCTTCTTCTTCTTCTTCTTCTTCTTCTTCTTCTTCTTCTTCTTCTTCTTCTTCTTCTTCTTCTTCTTCTTCTTCTTCTTCTTCTTCTTCTTCTTCGTCGTCTTCTTCTTCTTCTTCTTCTTCTTCTTTTTCTCCTTCTCTTCCACCTCCTCCTCCTCATTCTTCACGGGTAGTGAGCACACTTTGGATCTTTTCTCCAGGCTATGCCGGTGTTGAGTAATGAACAGGCAGACAGATTGGCTGGATCTGCACCAGTGGTTAGTGAATTGATACATGATAAGGCAGATGTGGTCAATGCACATTCGGAAAAAGCAACGAAATCAGTAAAGAAAAAAGATTATTATGGCCTCGAGAAAATGAGGCACCTGGGTGTAACCAGAGGGTCTGGCCAGCTGACTATACTCAGAGGAAAGGCAAGACGAACATTTAACCAAATTGTGACCGGTACCATCAGTATTGGAACTCTGCACTGACTGCTGAAAATGAGGACAGAGCATGCATTGGGAATGCCTTGAGTGATGTGCTGTCAATTCTTGACTCAACTCAACTCAACTCCTTCTTCTTCTTCTACTACTGCTGCTGCTACTGCTACTGCTGCTGTTGCTACTACTACTACTACTACTACTACTACTTCTACTACTACTACTACTTCTACTACTACTACTACTACTACTACTACTACTACTACTACTACTACTACTACTACTACTACTACTACTACTACTACTACTACTACTACTACTACTACTACTACTACTACTTATTTTTCTTCTTCTTCTCATCCCCATACGCTTCTTTTTTTTCTGCCAGATCCTCCTCCTTCTACAATTTCCCCCTTCCTCTCCTGGTTTTCTCCTTTCGCTTCTCTGCCACATACTCATCGCAAATTTTCTTTCTCCTCCGCTTTTTGGTTTACCTGGGACCAAGGTCAATCATAATTCTGATGTCTTTCCTTCCATCTGATAATCTGATTCATTTAACCTCGCTTATATAATTATTTGTTGCACCGTGGTTGAAATATTCTATGAACAATCGTCTTTGTCTCTCCCTGCCTCTCTTCTCAAGTAATTTCCTCCATAATTCATATTTGTCTTCGCCACACCTTCTGTCATACGACACATAATTGACATTTGTCTTTTCCACATCTTCTGTGACATGACGCACCATTGTCATTAGTCATTTTCTGCATTTTCTATAATAGGACAACAAAGCTGACATTTGTCTTTTCCACATTTTCTATAATATGACACAAAACTGGCAAATTTTCTAAAACAGAGTGTTTCGATGAAACTATAGACCTATCTAAGATGCAAACAGTGGGGAATGGAGAGTGAAAGGCAACAAAGAATTTCATAATCTATTTAAATCACCAGTGATCACTGGCATCATGAAATGGACTGAAATAGACTGAAATGGATGGGGCACTTTGAGAGAGTGTCAAAGGACAGAGGCGGCGTCAGTGGCTAAGGCGTTGCGAGTCATCCCATTTTCCCGATGCGCCTAAGGCGTGAAAAGGGATCTTTACTTACTTCAAAGGACAGAGAAGTAAAATCTGTATACAGAAGGGAGCTGAATGGTCGAAGACCACGAGGCCGATTAAGAAGACGATGGAGAGATAATGTCCAGATAGACCTGCAAACACTTGATGTTACAAGCTGGATGGAGAAGGCGAACCACAAAGATTAGTGGATGCGGGTGGTATCTGCAGCAATGAACCTCAAGGGTTCGGAATGCTGAAGAAGCAGCACAAAATTAATATTCTTATTTCAGTCTACGGGACACCGAATTTATTATTAAGCTAAGACTGAAACTAATCATCATTATTGACGAGTACCAGGGTTACCACGACTATCACTAATACTGAAAAGACCACTGTTGTGTGGTACTTCTAAACTCTTTCAGTGCCAGAAGAAGGTTTTGTAGGACGTGTCAGTGAAGACTTACGCGTGATTAAAATGTGCCAATGAATTGATAATTTAAACAGTAGTTGAGAATATTGGACAAGCTAGATTGTGTTCTGGTCAAATACAATCGCAAAAGAGCATATGAAGTTAAAGCGGGAATTCAGCAAATATGGTGATTTGAACATCGTGAGTCCTTTGGGACTCAAAGACTCAAATAATTGCACTGGAAAGGAAGACCTGCATAGCATATCCACGAAAGGAATATATACTGAAATAAGATATAAGTAAGTAAAAGTAAAGATCCCTTTTCACACCTTAGGCGCATCGGGAAAATGGGAAAAGCGTCCCATATTTGTACAGACCAATCGGCACTGGATGGGTAATGTGGTCAGCATTACAGCGGGAAATAAGATATAGTATAAAATATTGAGGAGTGACAACTGATGGCAGTCTGTTATGCAAACGTCACGTAGAGCAATATTAAAATAAAAGAATATTAAAATGTGATTTTCCATAACCATGAAAGTAAAAGAACGAAACAATATCTACACGAGTATCTGTGTCTACTAAAAGCCTTTTAATAAATATTTCAGCAATAATTCTCTTTCAAACGCAAATCCCTTCTCCCTCCTTCCTCGCTCGCCTTTCTAAAGGTATGGATTAACGGGAGAAAGGCAGTCATTTCTACAGAATTTTTGGTAACAGATGTCTTCTGCAAGAAGCACACTCCCTCCCTCTAACCCTCCCTTTTCGCAGCAGTGTTGTAGACCTGGCCGGCATAATCCTTTAAATGAAAGAAAGCCCAAGCAGCCGCAGCCTCGCCATTCTCCCACACGACCTCTCTCAGTTAAAACATCGCCACCAAAAGTGGACCACAGGTGTCTGCGCGTGCGGACTGACCGTGAGAACGCGTTCGTAAATTTTTTGTCTCCCCTTTCTTTTCTTTTTCTTCTAGTTATCTTTCGCGTGGTTTTCTTTTCTCTCGGTTTTCTGGCCAGCTTTCCCGCCATCCCACTTGTTCTTTGAAGTTTTGCGCGTGACAGAAGCAGCGGTCAAGCTACACAAACAACGCGTTTTGAAAATCATGGGTCCCCAACAAAGAAGTTCAAAAAGAGTTTGTGGGTTTAGAAATGGTGTCAGTGGTGAAGTCATAGCAGAATAGTTAAATGTCGCGACAGTCTGCATATACATCAGCCAGATCTGTAAAACCGATGTGCACGTAACACTCAGGTTCTAGAACCATACTTAAGTCCAGAGGTGGACGAAGACTCAGAACATTCCCCTGAACTTTACAGCCGGTGAAACGCGTAGAAAATATAAAAAGAAAAGAAGAAAAGAAGAAGAAGAAAGAAGAATAAAGAAGAAGAAAGAGAGAAGAAGAAAGAGAAGAAGAAGAAGAAAAGAAGAAGAAGAAGAAGAATAAGAAGAAGGAGGAGGAGAAGGAGGAGGAGAAGAAGAAGAAGAAGAACAGAAGAAGAAGAAGAATAAATAAGAACAAGAGAAGAAGCAGAAGAAGAAGAAGAAGAGAAGAAGAAGAAGAAGGAGAAATGAAGAAGCAAGAAGCAGAAGAAGAAGAAGAAGAAGAAGAATAAGAGGAAGAATAAGTAAGAGAAGAAGAAGAGAAGAATAGCAGAAGAGGAAGAAGAAGAGATGCAGGAATGAGGAAAGGAGGAAAGAAGAAGTAAGAAGACCTCCTCCGGAAGAAGAAAGAAGAGACCTCCTCCGCCTCCTTCAAGAAGTGGAAGAAGAAGAAGAATGATGAAAGAAGAAGAAAGAAGCTGAAATTGTAAAAGAGAAGAATCAGAAGAAGAAGAATAATAGAAAGAAGAAGAAGAAGAAGAAGAAGAAGAAGAAGAATATCTCAGCTTTATAAAACCACTCCAATTAAACATGGAGAGAGCGTTGCGGCGTTTAGGCTTCATTGACAGAACAACAAAATGAAACAATACACAACACACATAAAAATGAACTTGCTGAAATGACTACATCGCGGTGTTCAAATATTGTGTAAACAGATAAGACGAAACAAAATACACTATTCGAGGATGGGCCGTTATTTAGGCATTAGAATGGCTCAATGATCAGTACGCAAGGGTCTCATACGGGAGACCCCAGTTCAAATCCACAGTAAGGTGATGGATGTTTTGTGTGTGTGTGTGTGTGTGTGTGTGTGTGTGTGTGCTTGTGGTGGTGGCAAATATAAACAAGTGCTTGTGGTGGTGGCAAATATAAACAATTTAACCTGTACAGCCAGTGATGACTGCATTAGCCATGCGACCCTAAATTCTTCTTCTTCTTCTTCTTCTTCTTCTTCTTCTTCTTCTTCTTCTTCTTCTTCTTCTTCTTCTTCTTCTTCTTCTACTTCTCCTTCTTCTTCTTCTTCGTGTTCATCGGCCGTAAACTCCGGTGGAATGTTCTGGTTGTCCGTCATCTTGTGGACTCTGGTCTTGTTCCAGATTTGAGTCTGGCATGCATATTCATTTGCCTATTTATGTGAATGTGCAGACTGTTGGTTCCTAACCCTTTCAGGGAGATGTACTCAGACTTCAACAGAAACAGCCCTAATCATGGTTTGTTCTTTAGCGGAAAGCAACAGTATGCAATACCGGTAATTTTTTTAAGCATCAAGTATTTTCTGAGCACATCTGTTATTGCCACTTTGTGAGTACTGGCTCTTGTTTCAGACACTTTGTGTTGAGCACTGACACTTTATAGCTTTAAAAAAAAAACCTACCCTTAATTAGCTGCTATGCTTGGCATCTTTGTTAAAGTGGCCGTTGGTCAATTACCGCCTCCACCACAAATGGGGACCCTGAACTCATACGAGGATCCCAAGGGGCAAAATGCTTGGTAGGTCTTAGTCCAAGTTTCAACTTCTCTGCACTGGGTCACCCCACACTTGCTCTGTTTTTGTGTCAGTCAAAAGAAATGTCCCTCACTGTCGTGTTTGAAAAACTGGTGAACAAACAATTAGTACCGGAACAATCCACAAATTTGCGCAGGCATTAAAAAAGCATATTTCAGTTGCTAGAGGTGCAAAAGCCAACAATCGCCACTTGAAATGCAGTCTGTCTTTGATGGAAGTTGTTGTGGCGCGGTGATTTATGTCACAGGCGTGAGGGGAAGTTAAGTCCAACATGATGTGTATAAGGAGATACTCCGTACGTCACTCGGGCGCCAGTCCTTTACTATCCTGGTAGTACGGAACCTCACGCAAGACCCCTACAGCACGTCCTCGTCGTGCGCCACGGATAATGTCTCAAATGAGCATTAACAGAGCTGTCAGGGGATCTCGGAGTTCGGCGGCCCCCAGAGGTGATGTGTCCTTGTGGCTCTCATCAGCCCGCCCCCAAACGCTTGGGTGAAAAATGTTATCAAAACTCATTAGGAACATGAGTAGGTTTGCCAAACGTACAGCCAAAATTACAACCCTTGGTTAAAAGACTGCGGAGTAAAGAGAACATTGTTCACTGCACATCCTCTGTTAACCCTCAGTGTCGTCGTCACCGCGCTGAGGTACACCACAACAGCAACCATCCATAGGCTGGCCAGTCATGTACATCCTCGGTTAACCCTCAGTGTCGTCGTCACCGCGCTGAGGTACACCACAACAGCAACCATCCATCAGATGGCTAAGCCTAAATGTCGGACAAAACTAGATCATACGGATCAAAATCTGACCATCAAAATTCGTATTGAACTGAAAAAGACCGAATGTCCACACCCAAAGACCCCACTCGCCCGAGTGTTGGGACAAAACTGATAACGATATGCCTGATGCAGGATGTAAAATTCTGTCGGGA
>CAJHNH020001657.1:805300-910300 GCA_905116865.2 Candidula unifasciata | reverse complement strand
ACGGGTCTTAGGTGACAATGAAAGTAAAAGTTAACCCCGCTGACCCCATATCTGAGATGCGGTTCTGCATGAGACGATGGGTGGGGATTCAAGTATATTCTTTCTTGTTGATTCCCCCCCCCCCCCCCCAACTCCATTTTCATTCTCAATTTCGCTAAACCCGCTGTATTTGATAGTTTTTGTTTCCATGAAATACAAACTATTCTCCAGTTCATACACATCTCTACCATCTGCATTCAGCTTCCGAATTGTTTGTTTAAACATGAGAGCGTGACAGGGGAAGTGGTGGGTAAAAGAAAAGTTTATTGTGCCGGGGTTAAGTCCATCTGCTTAAAGGGGAAGAGAGGTGGTGTGAACATACTGTCATAATTCCAACATCCTTGGTTCAATTCAGCTGCAGCAGTTTTGTGGCAGCAGCGAGGAGGCGTAGTGGTTTTCGGTTCTTATGATATTATATCTTATTATTATTATTATTATTCTCTGTGGGCTGAACTGACATCCCCGAACTAGGGGCCTTCCCACACGTGCTCCGTCTCCTTCTTCAGTCGCCAACGAAGAGTCGGTATGCTAATAGTATCTGTTGCCACCTGATTAAAAATTCCGCTTTTGTTTTCGAGGCAGTGTTGAACATCTTCCCGACCCCTGCGCCCCCCTCGCTGAAATAGTCTGTCACTGTATCGGCCCTCGGTGTTGATGGTTTGAACAACTGTTCTGTTGCAATGTCCACTTGCTCCCAGAGAGCCTTCACCACTTCCGCTTTATCATAACGTAGCTCATCACCCATAGGGGCGGCAGCAGTCAGTCTTTCAACTTGCTCATTATCCCGCATACCGGAATGTCCTGGACAGAAAATCTACGATATGCTCCTGATAAGGTGATAAGAGTCTTATCAAGCGAAGCAAGCCATTCTACGCGTAAAACATCAGTTTCTTTTTTCAGAAGCATATTCTGTGAGGACATTACAATGACCAAATGTTGGGCTGTGCTGTTCTAAAGCCATCGAAAAGCTGACGTTACTGCTTCCACCTCCATTCTCATACTCTATGTTGTACACGAAGTTCTCTGTTTTCAGTGTCCATCAACCTTTGCAATAAAACCCCACTCATTTTTTTAACCTCTCCCTACATACCCATCTGTGTATATAACCATGTCTCCTGGAATTTTCACTGATGCGCCTTTGCACCGATACTTCTGTTTCACCAGCTATCCACTCTTAACACCCTCGGTGTAACTATCACTTCGTGCAAGTCTGCTTTGCTGGGTAGCACTGTAACCCATTCCTATCAGTAGCACAGAAAACAAGAAGAGACCCACTGTCTCCCCAAAAGCATGTCGTAAGAGTCGACTAACTAGGGAGCTTCCTTTGAAGTCGGAGTGCATCTGTCTGAGAGGCAAGGAACCAGCAGTCTGCATTTAGTTGAATCAGATCTGTAAAACTGATGCACACGCAACACTCAGGTTCTGAAGCAGGACTGCAGTCCAGAAGTGGACGAACAACCAGAACTTTACGCCAGAGTGTACAGCTGGTGAACGCGAAGAAGAAGAAGAAGAAGAAGAAGAAGAAGAAGAAGAAGAAGAAGAAGAAGAAGAAGAAGAAGAAGAAGAAGAAGAAGAAGACGAAGAAGAAGAAGAAGAAGAAGAAGAAGAAGAAGAAGAAGAAGAAGAAGAAGAAGAAGAAGAAGAAGAAGAAGAAGAAAAGAAGAAGAAGAAGAAGAAGAAGAAGAAGAAGAAGAAGAAGAAGAAGAAGAAGAAGAAGAAGAAGAAGAAGAAGAAGAAGAAGAAGAAGAAGAAGAAGAAGAAGAAGAAGAAGAAGAAGAAGAAGAAGAAGAAGAAGAAGAAGAAGAAGAAGAAGAAGAAGAAGAAGAAGAAGAAGAAGAAGAAGTTGCTGATAATGAAGCAATTACATTAACTTGTTCCTCTCACCACTACCCCCCGACTTCAAACTGCTAACAATAAACTATCAATAAATAAAACAAGTCTGTCGTCAACAGCATTTTTTGTTAGTACCGTGTCAGTCGCAGACAGTCAACAACAGTGCAGAAAAGAAAGCTACGGACAGCAGAACAATTTACTTCTAGACACGTGCGCTTTTTTTTTTCTTTTTCCAGCCAAGTTGTTGCTGGGCCATCTTGATTAGCATTCCAGTGCCTGGCTCGCGTTGCCTAGAACATCTGCTGGTGGAGCCAATGACATTGCGAAGCTCGCATGCCGTTACTGGAGCACAGGCTTCTGATTGGGCCTGTGGCTTGAAGACCGGACCGTGGGAACGGGAAGATGGATACCTTCACACATTCCTCTGCTCGTGTGGACCTCGACATCAGGCTCGTTGAGTGGAGGTGATTCTGTGGACAAGAGGTATCGCTGGGGGATGGTGACTGGGCAGAAGGTGGAGGTGCGCGATGGAAGGGGGGTAGAAAAGTGGGTAGGCTCCTGCACCAGGCAGCATGTAAACAGTGACGAGAGAGAGAAAGTTCTAATATCAGCAGGCGGGTAGCAGGGACCGGCGTTCAGTTATCGTTCTGGACACTGTAGTAGAAAGGTCGAAGTTGAAAGTGTATACGCTGTCACGCGCTGGAGCTTGTATTAAACCACGTGTTGGTTGCTCAACAAGTTCACACCCCTTGCAAACGTTGGGGAAATGGGCAGCCCTGTTGTAGTTGCATCTCCGAGGAAGAGCCCATTGTCTGGAAGAAGGGTAAGCTATTGTTGTTTTATTTAACTAATTAAGGCGAGTTGCTGATTTGTAGAGTTACCATATCGCGGTACAGTCTACAGTATCGTATTTAGGTAGACCCATATAGTCCCGTGAATACAACAACAAATTTCAATGTTCCAACAGAAGTTGAGTATCGACGGGAAAGCCTGAGTCTACCTTAAAAACGATACTGTCCCGGCAACAAAAAAAAGGACTTGTGGTCAGCCACCCTACTAATTTGGTCTTTTATTCTGAATTTATCTCTTATTTAATACAGTTGGCTTAGTCCCAGTTGGCCAAGGGCCTATACTTCTTTGCGGAATAAAGCGCAGAAGATGATGAGGTTTGATTAGGATGTAACTCATGACTGGACTGGATCGGCGGAAGAATAATAAACTGTCTAAGATATATTCAAAACAATGTCTTCCTATTCTGAATTTACTTAATGTGGACATAAACAAATATTCTTACCACCGATATCTTTATCGATATCAGACATGGACAGTCTTCAGAAGTCAGCTGGAAAACGCCACGATAGAAATTTAATGTTTACGAACTTTGCTAAGTGTAACAAGAAAAGATTAACTTAGGAATGATGATATCAGGGGGAGAGTCGGCACATCCAAAAATGAACTTTTAAACAACAGATCACATGGTTAGGCCATGTAACAAGGTTGGCATCAGATGGGGCACCACGGAGAGCAATGTTGTACAGATACAACGGTAACAGAGCCAGAGGTCGACCACGCATAACATGGACAGCAGAGATATCAGAGACACTGAAAAGTACTATATAAGAAACGAACAGCGGAGCCCATTCTATAGACTTCTTCCTCTCTGAGCCATTCCCGAAGCAGAGAAAACAAGAGAAAGACACAAACAATACATTGTTTAACCATTTTACTGCCCGGTGTCTTTCTCTATATCTCGTCAGGTGAATTTATACAGTAACATCAACATAATTTATGACAAATGACGCAAAATAAATAAATAAACATGAAGCCTTTCCACTGAAATATACAAATCATATTGTCTTTGACTACACTTTACAGCCAGGCAACGGTAGAACATGATTAATAGAAGTAGCACAGGCGCCAGAACCTGTTTACGCCTTCGATATTATTATGTCAAATATTTTATATTTAGGCACATAATAATACAAATTGTTATTATTATTATTATGCACTTAAACAATGCCTAATTTCGCTGTCCCGCTTTTTTGGCGGCACCCCTGCGCAGTAGTTGTAGCAGCAGAAGTAATACTAGTAGTAGAAGCAATAGTGGTAGCAGTATTAATAGTTGTAGCAGTAGTAATAATGTAGTAGTAGTACCCCCCCCCCCCACCACCCTCCCCCTTTCACACTCCCCGTCTCCCTCCTTTCCTCCAAATATTTTCCCGTTTTTGTGTTAGTTGCTCTGCTTACTACTATTACTAGTACTATATTCAACCTAATTACAATTTTTTTTTTTGGGTATGTGTTGTGTGGCCTTTACAGAAGCAACCCTAGCATTTGTGGGCTGTATTTTCACCAGTCAATTTTACGTTAAGTAGTCTGTGCGGCCGGCTCCCGTTACCACAGTAGAAATCAACGCAAAGCGATCTGCCGCAATATCGCCCGCAGCTGGGATCGACCCCGCCACATTGGAGTTACGAAGGGCGTTCACAACACCCTAAGCACAGACACCGATGCTAGTAGTAATACAATTTATATCATTTATAGTAAGTGTTATTATTATTATTATTATTATTATTATTGTTATTATTATTATTGTTATTATTATTATTGTTATTATTATTATTGTTATTATTATTATTGTTATTATTGTTATTGTTATTATTATTATTGTTATTATTATTATTGTTATTATTATTATTATTACAGCTAAACAAACCGCTTGTGGAGAAGAAACGAAGGGCCCGTATCAACGGCTGTCTGGGACAGTTAAAATCTTTGATTCTCAGTGCCGTGCAATCTGAGGTGAGTTTCCAGTTGTCTCGTCATATTTATTTCTTCTTCTTCTTCTTCTTGTTTATCATCATACTTGTTCCCTTTCTTTTTCTTCTTTTAAAAAATATACATCTTTCTGTTTCTTCCAGTTATTTATCCATCTATTCATTTTCTATATACAGGTATTCATTTACTATATACAGGTATTAATTTACTATATACAGGTATTCATTTACTATATACAGGTATTCATTTACTATATACAGGTATTCATTTACTATATACAGGTATTCATTTACTATATACAGGTATTCATTTACTATATACAGGTATTCATTTACTATATACAGATGTGAGTTATGGACTATCTAAGTAGTCAATAATGGTGGAAGAGAAGAAGAAGCAGAAGAAGAAGTCAATAAGATCTGTAAAACGGATGGGCACTCAAAACCCAAGTTCTGGAACAAGACTAAATAAAGTCCAGACGTGGAGAAATAACCAGGACGTTCCGTCAGAGTTTACAGCCGGTGAACGCTACGAACAAGTTTAAGATTAACCAAATGAAATGACTGACTCAAATAATTCACAAAAGGAGTGAATTCAGAAGAACAAATCATTAAAAGGGCCAGAGGGTTATCAGTCTGTCTATCTGTTAAACAATTGGTCAGTCTAATTATTGTCGACTGGTGCCTCATTTTCTGTTTTGTTTTTCATCTCTCTCTCTCTCTCTCTCTCTCTCTCTCTCTCTCTCTCTCTCTCTCTCTCTCTCTCTCGTGTCTGGATGTGGTTATGTGCGTCTTGTTTGCCTCTCTATTTCAGTCCGCCTTTAGAAACACTGATAGAACGGAACGGAGGAAAAGATTACAAACCCCTGTGCCATGTACTGGAACAACCGGACGGTGATGACGATAGTTGGAAACATGGAAAGAATGGCCGGGCGCCCACCCTTTTTATTATGTAAAAAAAAAAAAAATTTGAATTGAGTTATAAAGCTAAATATGTTTCTTGCCTAACTGTATCTATTTATTTTTTCAGCAAGGCTCACAAGTGTCCAGGCTGGAGAAGGCAGACATCTTGGAAATGACGGTTAAATATCTCAGGCACGTTCAGCGACATCAAGCGTCAGCAGTTGCTACCTCAGAACCGGAGGTGGTCGCTAAATTTAGCGCAGGCTACACGGAATGTGCTACAGAGGTCATCCGCTACATGGATTCTGTTCAATGTGTTGCTCCCGAGGTGAGATCCCGACTAGAGTACCACCTGGTGGAGAGACTTAGGGGCTCTGTCCCCAACACCGTTACGTCAACCACATCTGGGGCCAATTCTGCAGGCCTAGCCTTCACGGGAATGCCGACCAGTACTCAGACATCCGTGAGTGACGTATGTGGTAGGCTTGTCTCCTCCACCAACACCTCCATCCCTGAACAGATACACCGACATTACCAAACAGCCGTGGATTTAGCAAATATGGCGGCTGCTGTAACTGCGAAAGAGGCAGTGAATCCTGCAGCAGGAGCAGAAACAATAACAGTTTTAAACCAGTCTCAGTCTTTTCACAGAGCACCACATTCAGTTTCTGAACTGTCGTTAGTCGGAGCGGTCCCTCCTGGCGTGCATGCGGCGTTCAGTATGGTCATTCCTCAAAGAGCCATGGCAGTTAACCAGATGTACCAAAGTCGTGAGGGTTACCATTCTACATCTACAGATATCATCCGCTCCCACAGTATTTCCCCGTCACACACACAGCCACGCGAGGTTCCCGTTCCCATGGTGACTTCGCCGTCATCAACGTATCATGTTAGCCATATAAGGCATCGTAGCGAGCCCGGTTTGTCTCAAATGGCCTATTCTTTAACAACAAGCAGGAGTGTCAGTGAGGAAATGAACATGTGTATAAATAATGATGCAAATAACAACTATGGAGGAGACAAACTTGTGCAGAATTCCACAGGTAGCAGCAACATAAATGAATATCTCAGTTCCTTTCAACGTCCTCTGCATATACATATTCCTGACGGCGGTTCTTCGCGTCCACAAAAACCGGCGCCGTCACCACCATACATACCAGATAGCCCTTCTCCCCCGGCTCAACAACCCACGCCATCTCCACCGTTTCTTCACCCACATGTAGGCTACCCCCACGTATCGGGACAGTCCCACCCGATAACTGTAGCAAGCAGCACAGAATACATGCCACACACGGTGCTCTATGGGTACACTGACTATCAAACGGGTGTTCCACGCATGTACCCAGCACAGTACAACACGAATACCACTGACATCCACACAAGATCATCAGACATCATGTATAACGATAAAAGCAGCAGAGAATCAGCCAGCAGCAATTATATTGATAATATCAGCCGAGAATCAGCAAACAACATTTATAACGAAAGTATCGTCAGAATCTCTACAGACAGAAACATGTCACAGTTCTTGAATAACTTTTCTAAAAACTACGCGGACAATATCAGCAATTATCAGTCAGACTTTGAAAACCACCCATCCTTCCCGCATGGAACAAGAGCCACTCCTTCACCGCCCACTCTGTTACCTGAAGAAGCTTACGTCAGCGATACCAGTGACCAGCACTATGACAACAGCTATCAGGACCTGTCCAGTCAAGAATACAGTCCTGACTTTTCAGCAAATGGTGATTTTCGCGCCAGTTTCCCAGCAGCCCTCTCTCCTAACGTCAAAGAAAATTACGACCCGCAATCAATCAGGAGCAACGGTCAAATGAACTCTAATGTACAATACAGATGTAATCAGTACGATCAGCTTTCCGGCTATCCTCGGCAGCGTCAAAGTAATCTAACAACAACATCAGCGATGAAACAAACCAGCAACTTCCCTACTGAACAATCCACGGGGAATGGGCTAACAGACAATGGCCAGGACGGGATGAAAGGACCCTGTCAGGCCCAAACCGCCCCCTCCCGCCAAAACGACCAGACACTATCCCCTCCAACCTTAAAGAAGCGGCTGTTGTTGGCTCAAGGGTCAGCGGGCGAGTGGACGACCCCACGCTACAGTGGAGCGAGCGAGGACAAAAGACAGTTTCGGAGTGACACTGGACGGGTGCTTTCTTTAGAGGTGTCCACAGACCCGCGCCTTGGGCGTGACGAACACGAGTCCCAGGTACATCAAGAATCTGCAGCCACGTTACCTGGTGCAGCATTCTGTGCCCTGCCTGTCCACGCTGTGCCCACTGACGAAAGCTTGTGGCGACCCTGGTGAACTATTGACTGGACTTATGATACGGTTCTTTATAACAAGAGGAGAGGCTGGCCGAGTGGTTTGACAGCCGGGCACTTATGCTGGAGACTGGGTCCAAATCCACCACAAGGAGATAGAGAGTGTCGGGGGCAAAATTCAACATTCTAACTTGCAGTCCATGGCAATTACCTGAGCTAAGCGGTCCTAAATCCTCAGACGCAATATCCGCCCCCTCCTTTTTACCCTAAAAAAATGTATTTAAAAAAAAAAAACGTTTGCATCGCCGGTTATGTACAGGCATTTTTGTTTTTTTTAGTATGCAGAAGCCATGAGATGTTAACCCTTAGGCTCGGTATTATGAATATCGCAACTCTTCAGCCTCGATTCCATGATAAATACCTTAAATCTGGGAGAAAGTTGGCTTTTCTGCCTACCCCTGAGCGTGAACCCGGACCACAAGGAGTTCGTCACCCGGTCACCGCGCAGTCTGGTTTAGTCAACTACGCTAGCGAGCCTCGCATGGCACATAAAGACCTATCCAGATTTACGAGTTAAATAAGAACCGACATCCCCTGGTCACTACTCAACATTTTCTCAGTCTTTCTTGTTCCTTTTGTTGCACATGTTGATGACCTATGTTCCTATTGTTGCACATGTTGATGACCTCTGTTCCTATTGTTGCACATGTTGATGACCTCTGTTCCTATTGTTGCACATGTTGATGACCTCTGTTCCTATTGTTGCACATGTTGATGACATCTGTTCCTATTGTTGCAAATGTTGATGACCTCTGTTCCTATTGTTGCACATGTTGATGACATCTGTTCCTATGGTTGCCCATGTTGATGACATCTGTTCCTATTGTTGCACATGTTAATGACCTCGATATTTGTATGACCTATTATCTACCTGTTTCAGTTGTCCATGTCCAGCACACATTTCACTGTCTTCCTCTGCCTTTTTTCCCCCAACAAATGTTTATATTAGTGTAAAACTACTTTGTTTTATTTTTTGTAACAAATTATAAATAGCGCAATTTCCCATGTTGAAGGAAAAAAACACTTTCTACAAATGTTAATTGTATTTTTGTTAAATACTGATACAAGCACAAATTAAAAATAAATTTTCAAATGAATACGAGTTAAATAAATTGTTGAGTATATTTCATATCCGTTCGGTTTGTATGTTGTCATTTGTGCATGTTAAGAAAGTCTGATTTTGCTCTTCCTTCCTTGCTTATTTAGGTCAATTATTTGTGAATCTCTCACAGAAACACACAAGATCAATTATTTCGGGAATCTCTCACAGAAACACACAAGATCAATTATTTCGGGAATCTCTCACAGAAACACACAAGATCAATTATTTGGGGAATCTCTCACAGAAACACACAAGAACACTTATTTGTGAAGCACTCACAGAAACACACAAGAACAATTGAAAAACTTACCTTTTTCTCTTTCTGCGTCGGCTCTGTGGCTAGGTCGATGCGAACGCTTCCTAATGCCGGGATGTCGTGTTCGATCCCAGCTGCGGGCCGTTCGCCTTGCGTTGGTTTCGACAGTGGTATCAAGAAAGCCGACCGTCCAAAAGCAACGGCAAACTACTGGACGTAAATTTGCCTAGAAAAACCACACAATAGCCAGGGTCTGTTGGGGTTGGTTCTGCAACGTCCTGTAAAGGATACGCATATTAACCTCTCTTTCTACAGTTGGCCTATCAAAGTATTGGAGGAGATGTAAGCATCTCTGTGTGCTCTTGTTAATAAGTTTTATGAGTTACTGTTCATTTCTTAAAATATGTTCTTGCTTCTCTTTATTCAGTTATTTTGTCGAAGTTTTGGGGGAGATGTAAAGATCTCCTGCGTGCACTTTCCAATACGTTTCATGAGTTCCTGTTCATTTCTTAAAGGATGTTCTTGCTTCTGTTTCTCTAGTTAACTTATTGGAGAAGATGTAAGCTCCACTACGGGATAGAAAGGTAGATAAAGAAGAGATGTAAGCATCTTCTGTGTGCTCTTGTTAATAAGTTTCATGAGTTACTGTTCATTTCTTAAAGGCTGTACTTGATGCTGTCGTTCCATTTTCTGCATAGCCTGCTTCTGCACTGTGTTCATTATATTTTTTTAGCGTTTCTCTCTGTGTCAGTTGGTACACGTTTATTATTATTTTTTTTAATACTTTAAAAAAAAAAATGTTTCTATTTAATGAAGTGAAAAAAATCTTATGCAATAAATTGCTCTCATTTAATGTCAGAAAGAGGGTGCTAAAATGTTACATAGAACCTGTTCTACTGTATGGCAGCGAATCTTGCAATGTCACTAAACAAATTAAGAAGCATTTTGAAGCAACAGAGATGTGGTTTCTGAGACGAATGTTACGAATACCTTGGACGGCCAGAGTAACTAACAACGATTGCTTGAAAGAGGCTAATGAAAGTAGATCTTTATACAACAATAAGAAAGAGACAAACAATGTTCTTTGGCCACATAATGAGAAGAGAGATATTGGAGAACATCGTAACAGCTGGAAATCAGTGGGAAAAGGGATAGAGGCAGACCAAGAGAGATGATGCTGGATGAGCTAAAACGATGGCATGGAGGGATATCATCAAGAGAGCTGTTCAAGTCAATTAGGGATCGCGATCTGTGGAGACGCATGAGCGCCTACGCCAGTTGGCAGGGCACATGATGATGATGATAAAGACTAGTTTTAGTTGTAGTCATATTGTAATTTCCCAATTTCAAGTGTATCTCTTCCTTTATTTCAGACAGCTCGTCTACGAAACCTGCTCACTGTTGTTATGAGTGTACGCTCATTAGTTTTAGTAAGGGTCAAAAGTTTGACACTGGTAGCATAATGATGGCCAAAATTGTTATTAGACTGGCTTGCCTCCACTTTGCTGACCAACCTATGTGTATATATATATAGTTTAGTGTTCCGCGTCTGTGCCGGTCTTGTCTGGTGAACCACGGTGGGCCTCCAGCTCCAAAGCTGCAGGTGGTGGTCGAGGGTGAACTTAGCAGGCAGACACATCTAAATTCTTCTTATATTCCACTGTGTAGACAGACAGTTGCATCTTCTATATTTTTTCAATTCTTTTTTTTTTTTTGGAAAAAAAGGGGGGGGGGGGGGGTCCGGAAATGTCGTAGATTCATCTTTAGCATTACATTTTTCCACACTAACACTTATATCAAAGTTATACACATGTTAAAGTACGCGTTAACACACATTTAGCATAATCTCCGTGAAAGTGAACACATCTCCTTGTTCAACAAGTTGTTGTGCTGTGTTTGCTTCGCGTCTTGACCGGAAGAAAGAAGGCGACATACCACATAGGACAATATAATAATAATCATAATGTTTAAAAAAAATTTTTTTTTTTTTTGGGTGTAAGTTAAAGGGCAGATCGTGTTAACTGCACATCGAACCATTCAGTCAACAAGTGCTCGGATTTCGTCCTCAGTAAATCCCTCAGTGTGTTGCCGTTGACGACACCATTTCTGTGTTGGTTTATTCTACTTCTTTGGAATCCGTCAAGTGCTCTTATCTGGCCTCACCCCCTTTCACTTACTAGTCTTGCAGTATGACTGTATTTGCAATTTCAGTCATCCACTTGGTTTTCGCAAATGTCATATATCGTGTAGTTTCAGTATATAAGCCTGTCGGCGTCTGTGGCTTAGGCGTTGCGAACGCGCTTCGTAATGCCCAGGTGCCGAGTTCGATCCATGCTGCGAACGATTTGTCTTGTGCAGGTTCGACCATGCTACCGAGAGCTGGGGCGCCAAAATGTTCAATCTTAATAGAAAAAAAGGAGTTTTTTTTTTTTTTTTTGGGGGGGGGGGGGGGGGTGCAGCGTCTCAACTGGAGGGTCAACATTGAGTTTCATTTTCTTGAAGAGGGTTCTTCAGTCTACACAAATATACTCTCCCCGAAACAGCGCCGCTTAAATTTTTTGTTTTTTTTAATGTGTTTCGTAGTCTGGCCAGAGTTAGAAGTTGTAAAAGAGGCGAGGTCTCAAAGACAACTTAATCACAAATATCAGAAGGAGACAGTCGTCATTTTTTGGTCAAGAGAAGTAGGGAACTATAACATATTGCGGCTACTGGAAAGATATGTGGAAAATAGTCAGCGGAAAGCAATGCGTGACAATTCTTGAAAGGCTTTTTTAGTTTAAATTAGCTCATCGCCCAGAGAATCGACATCAGCTAATCTATCAGCATGCTGAAAGTCACGTGCTGAATATCCGAAACACATAATCCATGATATGTTTCTGATCAACGTAAGCAGATCTTATACCTATGGTTGACCAGCTCGTTAGCTTAGTTGGTTAAACCTGACTGCGTGGCAACCGGGTGACGAACTCCTTGTGGTCCGGGTTCACGCCCGGGGGTAGGCAGAAAAGCCACATTTCTCCCAGATTTACGGTATCTGTCATGGAATCAAGGCCGAAGGGTTGCGATATCCATAGTACCGAGCCTAAGGGTTAGCAACAGTTTGTTTCTGGAAATAAAATAAAAAATACACATGGTTATAGAGGGTGATGATGATGATCTTTAAATGAACAATGATCAATGGTTTAGTGATAAGTCACACTTTGAATACTTCAGGTTTGGCAACTGACCAGGGAATAAGTCTTTTAGGTGTGCTGAAATCTGACCGAAGCCTGTCGCGAAAGGCGAATGATTAAGAATTTGCTGAAATAAGATGTGTTGTCCCGAAAGATACAGATACCGCAGCCTAGCTATAAACCATGACTCAGCGAGTCAACCACCCTTTTTAGGTTAGTTAGTTAGTCTTACCTCTTGGGCCTAGGGCGGCGCATGGGGCAGAGGTCATAGCTCTCCATGTCTGGCGGTTGGTTGCCACCTGGTTTAGGTCTTGGATGTTTATCAGGCCCCTGATGAAGGTTCTACGTAGTCTCTCTTGGTCCTCCCCTTTTTCTTTTTCCTTCCGGTGCCCTCACGAGAGCTTGATGGGAAAATCTTGACTTATCCATTCACACTCTCTCACACCACACGTGCCTCAACAGTGGGAAAACACAGCAGACGGCGTGAAGACTATTTACCAGCAATGGTAATGTTCTGTGACGAGCACCAGTGCTCTTTGTTTTAGACACTTTGCGGTGGGTACCGCCCCCCCCCCTTTTTTTTTTTTACAAAGCCCTGATAGTAACATTAGTAGTTCCCCGTGGGGATTCCGGGGCTCCATTGTGGGTGAAAACAAGAACAGACCCACTGGATTCCTAACAAGCATTTTGTAAGAGTCGACAAACTGGGGGTTTCCTTCGAAGTCGGAGTGCACTTGCATGAGAGGCAAAGAACCAACAGTCTGCATAAAAAATAAGTCAGATCTGTAAAACGAATGCACACGCATCACTCAGGTTCTGGAACAAGTCTAAAGTTCAGAGGTAGATTACCAACAAGAACTTTCTGCCAAAGCTTACAGCCAGTAAATGCGAAGAAGTAGCAGAAGAAGAAGATTAGTAGTAGTAGTCGTATCTGTAAAAGTAGCAGCACCAGTAATAATAAGAGCAGCAGTAACATTATTTGTACTATTAATATACAACTAATGCTGTTGCTGCGACTACTACCACTACCTAACTACCACTAATATACCCATACCAACCTTTACTTTTACAACAAACACTACCGCCACAACAAGCCATGGTGCATCCAGTGCTACCACTACTATAGCTAATAATACCACTACTGATACTACTACCACGGCTACTACTACTATCACTATCACACCATCCCGTGTGGGTTCCGGGGGCCTATTATAGGGAAAATAAGAATAGACCCACTGCCTACCCAAAAGCATGTCGTAAGAGTCGAATAATTGGGAGCTTCAATCAAAGTCGGAGTGCATCTGCCTGAGAGGCAAGGAACCAACAGTCTGCACACAAATTTTTCAGAACTGTCAAACGGATGCACACGCAAAACCCAGGTTTGGAACAGGACTGCAGCCCAGAAGTGGACGAACAACCAAAACTTTCCACTAGAGTTTACAGCTGGTGAACGTGAAGAAGAAGAAGACTATCACACTACCACAACCACTACTACCATTACTACTATCCTCACTAACCACTCCACATCTGTAACTACCACTACAACCCCACTTGACTTGACTTTCTACCCCACTAGGACATCACACAAGCGATAAACACCCGATGACACAAAGTGCCACCATGCGGATGAGGATCGCCGTGGAGAGGTCCCAGAAACCGCGTTCAGACACTTGGCCATATTTATGGCCTGCCTATATTGCGGCCCCTGGCAAAAGCCAGGGTGGGGCTTCAAATAACAAAAAATTTCGCCCTAAAAAGGACGAAACTGGATGATACGTATCCTTTACAGTACCAACACCAGCATTGGCTATTGTGGTTTTTCTAGGCAAATTTACGCCCGGTAGTTTGCCATTTGCCTCGATACCACTGTCGAAACCAACGCAAGGCGCAAGATCAGCAGCTGACAACTCCACTACTGCCACTAAAAACTCTATTACTGCCACTGCTATTAATACTGACTCACAGCATGCTGCGAAAAGGTGGAGACAGGCATGCTCCGTGCAGAGTGGCAAGCATCACTTCAGAGGTCCGGGGTAGTTAGCATTCTTTGGATATTTTCTCCAGGTGACGCCGGTGTGTTGGGAAATGAGCAGGCGGACAGACTGGCCGTTTCTGCACCACTTGATGGTGAACTGATATATGACAGGCTGGATGTTGTGAGGGCCTTTTGGGAGCGAGTTAACAGTGCCGAGGAACAAATAGATCATTACGGTCTGAGAAGAATGGCACTGCGAGGAGTTACAAGGGGATCTGGCCGACGCTCGACACTCGGGAGAGGGGCGAGACGGATATACAGTCAGACTATTACTGGTACCATCAGAATTTTAACTTTTCGCTTGCTGCTGAAGATGGAGACGGAGCGCTTATGGGAGTGTCCTGAGTGCTGTGATATCGATTCTTAATTCATCATTCAACATTTTGCTATTAACACAACAACTACTACCACAACTATCTATACCACCAGGACTATATCCTTAATATAACCATTAGCTAGGGTACATCAAGTGCTACCACTAATACTACCACCACAAGCAACTGTATATCTGCTGTTACGACTACTGCTACCACCATCATCACTACTGCGACCGCGACCACTACCAATACTGTCACCTATAGCTAGGATACATCTGGCGCTACCACTGCAGCCACCACAAATACTACCACCACTAATATTACCACCATTGTCACAGTACAAATGTTATTATCACTACTACTACTACCACCACGATCAATACTGTTACTATCTTGGTAATCTTAGTAATTTAGTTTCAGCTTCATAGCAAACGGGTCACCCCATAGCTGCTGCGCTCCTGGGCTAACCAAAAACACACAGAAAGTCCATCACTATCTCTAGTGGAAAAAACTGACACAGACTGCAGTCTCAGTATATCCATTAGCATACACACACATTAAAAGCATAAGGCAGCCATCAGAGGTGCTAACACAAACAGTCTGACATTTTAAATGCAGTTCCTTATAGACTGAAGCAGCAGTTCTAAACAGATTAGCAGTCACATACGCTATCAATTTCATTCATAAAAGGCATCAAAAAATATGTGGCAACAGGCCACACGCTATTTTCTGAAAATACAGTTCATAACAAAACGTTGGTGACAGTCAAAAAAACATTCAAATTGAAATCCACAGCGCACAGTGTCGCACCATGCATCCAGCCCAGTAGCAGGATGACAAAGCTATACCCTGTCTTCAATTGGAATCAAATGCAGGGCCATCGTCTGTCAGAAGCATCAACAACAACAAAAGCCAGTAATAAAAACAATGACCGCACCTATTGTTCATTTTGTCCGGAACACCACAATTATTATCAACAATAGCTAGGATACATCTAGCGCTATCACTACCCCTACAGCCACCATTACTATGAGAAAACTGACAATCACTAATACCACTTCACTACTTCTACTTCCTTTACTACCAACACTACTGCTTACCATCACTGCTACATACCACAGCTACTACTACCACTACTACTACCACCAATAGCCACTGCACATCTTCTGCTACAGTAACCATTACAACAAACACCACTGCCACCAATGCCAGCAATACAACAACCACTACGAGCATCCGGTACCACCATCACCACCGATATTACTAACAGTACTACTGCCACTACAACCACCACTACTACAGCCACCATTAGTGCTGCCACAGTGCATGCGCTACTACTACCACTACGTATGGCGCGACCACTACAACCACTACCATTACTTAGACCACTACCACAAATAGGAAACGAATCACGTGGACTAAGGGAGTTAACTCCAGTTAACAAACGGACAACCAAGCCGAGCAGAACAGGATCTTTAACATATTTTGTCTGGCGATATCAATTGTTATTTAACTTCCAAAACTTTACTAGAAAAAAATTACGCCTTTCTAATTATGCATATTAGATGCATAACATTTTCGAGATAACGCTTTAGTTTCAAAAGCTGTGTAGTTTGTTTTTACCATTTGTTTGTTTTTTAAATTTCTCAACTAGACTGAAGTTCAAGTTAGCTCAAGCTTGCTAAAAAAAAAACAGTAAAAACACTAAACGAAGTTTTCTCTGGTAAAGTCGTTCGCAACTAACTAAATTCCGAAACTACCTAAGACAGAACAGGCCACATTTTTTTTTTGGGTGCCATGGCTTTAGTAACACATCTTTTAATAGTAAATTCATCAAACTCTGTGGGATTCCGTTTTCTAGGCTTGCTGATTCTGTTTGCTGTTAGTTTTAGCCTTCACAGCAAACACGTACTGGCGGCTGAGCCTGATGCAGCAAACTTGTGCGAATTTGCTAAATATTCTAGTGAAAGTCAGGATTCATTAGCAGATGCAAAAAAGAGGCTGGCTCCACTAGTAGGGAAGAAGTAAGTTTTTGGTGTGTATTTGTTGACATTTAACAGACTTTGCCAACATATGTTCAAGCTGTACGGACGACTCACAGAGGTGTTTACTGTGTGGTCTATATTCCGAATAACGATCCCAAATTATTGAGGTAGAAAATATACCCTAACAGGGCCTCAGTCACGTGTCAATTGCGCACTTCTGGCGACTTGTATTGCGCACATCTGCCACCCTCGAGAGTATCCCCCACCCTGCGTGAACGGCGTGGATTGGGGCTAAGCTAGATGGCTGGGACTCACGAGCAGCAGCTACTGCATTTCCTGCAGCTGCCGTTATTTTTGTTGTTGTTCAGTAACCGACTCACAAAGGTGTGTACTGTGTTTCCCCAGGCTGGCACCTCAAAATGCTGAACTTTTACTCAGACACTGTAAGCTGCTAACAGAGAGGCCATCTGGCCAGTTCCACCCTTAGTCAAAACAAAGCTCTCCCCATGTGGGTTCTGGGGTCCCATCGTAGAGAAAAGAATAGACCCACTGCCTCCCCCTAAAAAGCTTGTTGTAAGAGCAGACTAATGGAGGGTTTGGGGCTTCCTTCAAAGTGGAAGTGCATCTGCCGGAGAGGCAAGGAACTAACAGTCTGCATACAGATAAGCAAGATCTGTAAAATGTATGCACACTCAAAACTCAGGTCCAGAAATGGACGAACCACCAGGTCTTTCCGCCAGAGTTTACAGCCAGTGAACGCAAACAACAAAACAAAACCGTATGGCACATACAGAGATTTAAACTACACAATAACTGTAATCGAATCTACTGGTCCCCTAATATAAGGTTTTCTGACAGAATGATCACAGAAGAAGAATAATGTCATGTAGCATTGAGATCATCTTCTTGTTCATGTTGACTGGCTGTAAACTCTAGTGGAAAGATTTGGTTGTTCATTCAACACTAAACCTTAGTCTTGTTCCAGAGCCTGACTGTTGCCTGCACATCCGTTTTACAGATCTGACTTTTTGTATGTAGACTGTTGGTTACTTGCCACTTGGGCAGATGCACTCTGACTTCAAAGAAACTCCTCAGTTAGTCGACTCTTACAACATGCTTATGGGGTGGCAGTGTGTCTATTCTTGTTTCCCAAAAAAGGGCCTCAGAACTCGCATGAGGAGCCTTTTAAATAAGTGGGAGGGGTTGGTCATCAGGTCATGGTCTGACATCACATGATCAGCTATTTCCCAGTGTGGAGTCTGGGCTCTTTTTGTAGCGGGGAGTGTGGGAGTAGTTGAAGGACTGCTCCTTATCAAGCTTCTTTTAAAAAGTGATTAATTAAGGATTTTTCTAAAATTGGATGTGTCTGACTAAAAGGTGTAGATATAGCCTAGCTATAAACCACAATACAATATGTCAGCTGCCGTTTTAAGAGTGAACACTAAAGAAGATGTGTCATATCAATAAATGGAGGGCGGTCGTGGTTGGTCTGACGTTCCCTGTGTGGGTTCCAGGGTCCCATTGTGGGAAAAACACGAATACGCCCAATGCCTCACAAACAAGCATGTCGTAAAAGTTGACTAATCAGGGGCTTCCTTCAAAGTCAGAGTGACTCTGCCTGAGAGGCATGGAACCAACAGTCTGCATACAAATGAACAAGATGTTTAAAAATGATGCACATGCAAAACTCAGCTCTTGGAATAAAGCGAAAGCCCAGAAATGGACGAACACCCAGGTCTTTTTGCGGGGGTTTACAGACCGGTGGTTGCAAACAAACAACAACAACATTATCAGCAGTCTTCCCTGAGATATGGGTTCTGTGGCCCTATTTTAGGGGGGGGGAGGATATAATCCCCCCCCCCCCCCCCCCCCCAACAATATGGACTCATTTTTTAAAAAACTGAACTTGGTCCTAGGTCTTTCCGACCTTAAACTTGTACTGGGTAAAATTCTAGAAGGTAAAGGCGGCTAGGTGATGCTGACCACATCAGCCACTGAGTGCCAATTGGTCTATAAATGATAGGTCTAGCCCAGTACTCCTGAAGGCATGGAAAGAGGTCTTTTGAAAGAGTGTTAGCTACCTGAAAGGTAAGGGACCAATAGTCTGCACACAAATAAGTGTTGCATGCTGATTTGGGAGAGTGTAATATTGTGGGAAGGGACAGAGTGGTCTGATAGTACTTTTCGGGAGTTCAAGGGGAATATTGTCAACAATGGCCGAAGCATTGAGGGGGGGGGGGGGGGAGAAAGGGGGGGGGGAGAGAATGTTGACCAGTGAAATGTATTATCATGAACGAGGCATGCACGCCCGTGAAAATAAATGCGTGGGTTCACTGTGTGGGGGGCTGACAGCATGGCTAATGAGATAAACAGAGAAAGTGTGAATTACATGACAGCGTGATTCTCATGTAACATCAGCCGCCCACATGAGCGTGATCCTCGAGAACGCTCACATAAGCATGATTTCCGAGATCGCCCACACGAGCGTGCCTTTCGTGCCACCCACATGAGTTTGGCAGAGATATATTTGGCTGAGTAGTCAGTCGGAGTCAGTCAGAGTCTGAGAGTCAGAGAGAGAGAGTGAGACCAAGTCAGGGTCAGTCAGTATCTCTCTCGAGTAAGACAGAGTACCATACAACTATCAGGCATCAAGGTCTGAGTAAGGGTTGTGGTTGCGGTACTGGTCGAAGTTATAGTCCTGCTGGTGAAGTAAGTCCAAGGGTACGCTCCAAGCACAACTGTTCTGGGTGACGGCGCAAGGAGACGTAGGATCACCACAGAAACAACAGTAGGGATGCCGACCAGAGCTGTGTGTGCTAGAGGGGACTAGTGTTAGAAGTCCTGTCGGTCATCGGAGTCCTTCGACAGGCTGATGTGCTGTGGGCACATGCTGGAGAACGAGCAAGTAAAGTCCGATTCCAGTCAGCCGTTGTTGTCTGCTGAAATAATATCTAGATCCAGTGGATAGAAGAATTCGTCCTGTTCAGCTGTACGGGGAGCCCAGAGTTGTGGGACGCTGTAGACCTTTGGAGCTGTAGTGGTCAGGGAGAGGTCGCTACAAGTGGAGAGAGAGCGAGTGAGGACTAAATGGACTATGTACGAGTGTCAGTTAGGATCAACATCTATGTCTCTGCAGTTGTGTCCTGTAACCTGTTGAATCAAATGTATGATGGAGCTACTGTCGTCGAGTCCTGCTTCGAGTGAGAGGGAGCAAAAGTTATACCTTCTGGACACTTGGAAGTGTGCTGATTAGTGTGTAACTCAGATAGCACACAACAATAAGCCAGATTTGTAAAATTAATGTGTACGGAGGACTCAAATCTAGAACACGACCAAAGTCCAGAGGTGGACGAACAACCAGAACTTTCTGCTGGAATTTACAGCCGCTGAACACTTAAGAAGAAGAAGAAGAAGAGTATAAGGATTTTAAAAAAGAAGAGGAGGATGAAGAAGAAAAAATACGGAAAGGAAGAAAAAAAAGAGGAAAGATAAAGAAGAAAAAGAGTAAGAAGTAGAAGAATCTTCATTTTGTCCTTTACTTATTTTATAACATCTGCTTGGTGGCTAGTTGCTTGCCTGATGACCTAAGAGATCATGGCCTTTGAACTGCATCAAGGTTTTTTCTCCAGAACTGATCTTTGCTGTCAGCTTGACCTTGCCTAAATTGGATACTGGGTAACTTTCTGGGAAGTAAAGGCAGCAGGAACCATATTGACCACATCACCCACACATGGTCAGTTGCTCATTAAAAGTACAAGTCTGGCATCTTTTTTTTTTTTTAAAACTTTTCTTACTTGTTTTTTTTCAAATTAATATTTTAGATTTGAGTCCAGTGATGGTGTGCAGTGGAAATTTAATGTTGGAATCTGTACCGGCGTTAGCGATGACAAGGGAGTAGCCATTCAGCAGTTAAAAATGGACAGCGATAATAAAATTGTAGAGAGACACAACCTAGGATCTCTGAAAGATTCTCATATCCTAGTTGGGAGTAAGTGTTAGTCTGTGTTGTTTATTATTATCAAAAGTATATGTGAAATGTCCCTGTCTTGGTTCTGGGACTCTATTTTAGGTTTAAAAAAAACAAAAACTGATACCTTTAAATCTTTTGACCGTGATGAGCACGTAGAGCACCCTTTTCCGCACCTCCAGGTGTATTGGGCATATAATGTCTGACCTGTATTTTATTGACCAATCGGCACTAGGTGGGTTATGTGTTAACCATCATGCCGCCTGCCTCTACTTCCTAGGACTTTAGCTGGTACCCATTTAAGGCTAAGTCAACCTGGGCGCCAAGGTCATTTTTGCAAAAAGATTTGTTCCGTTTGGATTTGAACCTACTACCATCAGATCCACGAGCGAGTGTCTAGCCGCTACACTACGGTGCCTCCCTTTTCACCCTCGTACCTATAAAATTAGAGATTCCTTATTTTGTAAATTTCAGGAAAAAATATTCCTTGATAAACAAACCATTTTACCATGTTACAACAGATATCATACGGATGAAGGGAAGTAATCCATACAAATGAATTCAGCAGAAAATCAACTGGCTGGAATCTCTTTGAGTCTTCAAAATAAGTTATAGCATGACAGTTACTCGACATGGACCTGGTAACCCTTAGGCAAATGGGTAAAACATGGTGTCAGAATTTCTATAAATAAAGCTATTTTTTTTTACAAGTGGATCCCTCTGAATCAGCGGCTCTTAACCTGCCAGTTGTAACCCTTTTTTTTGGGTCAAACAACCCTTTCACAGGGGTCGTCTAAAACCATAGGAAAACATGTATTCATTGAAGTTATGAAGGAAAATCATTGTTCACATTGGGGGGGGGGGGGGAGGGGGGGGAAAGGTGTCCCCCACAACATGAGGGAACTGTATTAAAGGGTTGCAGCATTAGGAAAGTCGACCCTTTTTTGGGATCTTAGGGGTCACCTAAGACCATAGGAAAACACATATTCATTGAAGTTATGAAGGAAAACTATTGTTCGGGGGTTGCCACAACATGAGGGAACTGAATTAGAGGGTTGCGGCATTAGGAAAGTTGAGAGCCACTGCTCTAAATGCTACTTTAAGTAAATGTAATCATTCCCTGCCTTGCCAGGCTTTTGTGCAGATACAGACGGAATCGAATTCTGATAGCTTTGCTTCTTGTGAACAAGCCACTATAGCGAGCTGGGAAAACAGCTCTTACATGGAAATGGCACTATCTGGAAGTGCCAGGTTCGAGGCTTCTTAGGGTGACCAGGTTAACAACCATTCACTAAGTGATTGACTGAAATAGGAATGGTATATCAGAACTTTGAAACTCTGTTACAGACACCAATATGCTTGTATTACTTGTTGGAAATGTTCTTATTTTACTTATTTTCAATGTACAAGCAAGAAAAGACCCTCTTTATGTAGTCATTGAGGTTTCAACTTCACTACAAATGAGTTGCCCCTCAGTTGCTACATTCCTATTCCAGTGGAAATCACAAAATGTCCCTCACTTTCCCATTTCTTCTTCTTCTTCTGCATTCGATATCAGTCATGCTAAACATTGAGTCCCGTCTGGGTCACAAATAGGATTGTGCGTTTAAGGTCGCCACCGGTCCCCCATAGCTTCTCTTGCAATGTGGCTCCTTTAGGCCAGATCCACAGTCTTTGCTGGGAGAGGTAAGGGCAGTACTGCAGTATGTGTTCAGGGGTTTGTCTTTCTGCTCCACAATCACAGGCAGCAGATTCTTTTATGCCTATTCTGTACAAGTGTGCTCGAAGACCACAGTGTCCAGTCCGAAGTCTAAGAATTGATGTTTGTTCTTTCCTGTTGAGTTTGTTTATGCTGTCACTCTCTGGTCTGTAATCTCCATTCTGCCTTCTCCACTCCCGCTTGAAAGACTGCTTTAGCGCTGTTTTGGTTTCCTTGTAGCTGTGTGGTGGATGAGGTTGTGGAAGATTACTCCCAGCTTTTGCCAACTCATCTGCTCTCTCATTTCCTTGAATACCACAGTGGGCTGGTATCCACTGCAAGACCAGTTCTGCTTCCTTGGAGAGTAAGCCAATGTTGGTCCTTAGATCAGCAATTATTTTGTCTTGTTTTTTGCTGGATAGTGCTTGGAGAACAGACAACGAGTCGCTAAGTATAACAATTTGGTGCCCTCTGTGTTCTTGACTGATGAGATGTTGGACTGCAGAGAGGAGGGCAGTTGCCTCAGCTCTGAAGTTAGTGCAGATGTCACCTGCTGGTAGAGAGAGAGTTTCTGCTCTACTGCTAGGGGGTTTAATGTAAATTCCACAACCCCCCTTTCTGACTGCATCTGTAGCAGAGCCGTCGGTGAAAACCTGAGTCCAAGTGGTGTTTAGATACTTCTCATCAAGCATAGCAAGACAGGGTTCTCTGTTGTGCTCCGTTCTTTTGAAGGTTGCTTGTCCATGGGGTTCTGGCCTAAGTTTTTCGCACAGTGCAACATCTCTTTCAAGCAGATCTTGGTGCTGTCTGTACAGTTCTCTAGCAAGGTGGTTGGGGCTCTGACGCTTCAGTCTGTTTTTTGTTCTCTCTTGAAATTTAAAATGCAGTGGGTGACTTTGAAGTCTTTTTAATTTTTCATACTGTAAAAGAGTTTTGTATTGTCTTCTGAGTTCGAGTGGTTCAGTATCTGCTATCTTTTCTATTTCTCTGATGGGGGTGGTTTTCATGGCTCCGAGAACAATCCTTAATCCCATATTCTGAACCTTGTCCAGTTTTCCCATTGTTGTCTTGGCTGCTGCAGCCCATGCAGTGGAGGCATATTCCATGACTGGCCTGACTGCTCCAGTATATACTTGTTTTAGGATTCTAGAGTTAGCGCCCCATGTGGTACCCGCTAATTTTTTCATAACTGCAAGCTTCTTGAATGCTTTTCCCTGTACTGCTTCTACATGTGACTTCCAAGTTAGTCGCGAATCAAGTGTAACGCCCAGAAAGGTAGGAGTGTCAGTCTGTGAAATGAGCTGGTTTTTAATCCAAATTTCGATTTTTTCTTTTTTTGGGGAGAGAGAGAAAAGTGATGCTGTGCTTTTTGATTTATTTAGCTTTAGACCCCACTTTACGGTCCTTGCTTCTACATTTTCCACAGTTTTTTGTAACAGATATGAGGCTGTGGTAGTGTATTCGGAGGCTGTCCAAACTGCAAAGTCATCGACATGTAGGGTATTAAAAACGTGCTGGTGGCAGGTTGCTGTGATATCATTAATGTAAACCAGGAACAGAGTTGGTGATATAGCACTGCCCTGGGGAACTCCTTCTCTAAGTTTTGCCAGTTTGCCAATGTGTCCATCAATTCTGAATCTGGCTCTGTGTTGGAATAGAAAGTCTTTGATCCACTTGTACGTGTTGTGCATAACTCCTGCCTGTAGCAGTTTTAGTTGTATGCCTTCTTTCCAAACTGTATCAAAAGCACGAGAGAGGTCAAAAAAGACAACAAGAACTTTCTTTTTTTCCTGGAAGGCATTCTCAATTTCCTGTGTCAGATATGTCAACTGGTCCTCTGTATTTCTGTGCTGTCTGTATCCTGTCTGGGTGGTGGTGATTACTGAGTTTGTCTCCAGGAACCATATTAGTCTTTTATTTACTAATTTCTCCATCAATTTTCCTACACAACTAAGAAGGCTAATAGGTCTGTAGCTTTTTGGGTCTCTTCTGTCTCCACCCTTTTTAAGGATAGGCTGGATGAGGGCTTCCTTCCAGGCTGACGGTACTACCCCTTTTTGCCAGCTCTGGTTGTAGATGCAGAGGAGAAACTTCTTGGCAGCAGGTCCAAGATGAGAGAGAAATTCGTTTGTAATGCCGTCAGCCCCTGGGGCTTTCTTCATTTTCAACTCTCCAATTCCAACTTCCAGCTCTTGCATGGTAAACCTTTCTGACATGCAGGCCTCTTTTGTTTTTGTGCTAAAGTCTGCTAGAAGAGTCGTGGTCTGGTTTCGTACTTCTTTTATTCTTTGCATGGGAATATGAACCTCAGTTTCCTTCTGGTGTGTTTCGGCTAGCACATCTGCTGCTACCTTGCCAGTAAACGATCCATCGTCTGTTTGGAGTACAACTCTGGCTTTTTCCGTCTTGTCTCCATTCAAGCTTTTTGTGAGATTCCACAACGTGAAGTGTCCTTCTCGAGGTTAAATGACGCTGTCTTTTTGTGCCAGCTTTCCCTCATCTGATTATTTCTCTCTCTGACGAAGGCTGCTTTTGCTCTGTTATGAAGTATTACATTTTTATCTGTCGGATCCTTCTCCATATTTTCCCTCCTGGTACTAAGTTTGGAATGCAGAGTGTCCAGTTCAGGAGACCAGTAAGGTTTAAAGTTTTTCCTGCTGCCTCGTGGTATGTTACCCTTGGCTGCATTTAGAATAGTCGTGTTGAGGATCTTCAGTTTGGCATTTATTTCCAGTCTTCTGAAGAAGACTCTCTTCAACATGTTGTCCAAATAGGAAGTGAAAAGGCTCCAGTTAGCCTTCTTGTAGTTCCAGCTGGGAGGGTTCTTTTCCTTAGTAACTTCTCTACTTTTGTTAATAGAAAGGATTACGGGCCTGTGATCACTGCCTCCCAGCTGTTGACATACATCCTGGCTGGTAACTTTCTCCACATCTTCAGTTGCTATAGCCAAGTCTGGAGTGCTGGTTTTCCTCCAAGCTCGAGAGTAGAATGTGTCTGGGTCGTCACGGTGATTTATCAGAACTAGAGTGATTATCCAGTTGCTGATTATCCAGTTTTCTACCTCTTCTCCTTTCGCATTGAGGTCTGTGTAGCCCCAGCTAGGTGAGTGGCTATTTAGATCTCCGACAGCAATCCAGTTTTCTGTGTTTAGTAGGATGGGTCCCAGATTAATATCTCTGTTTGGTGGTGAGTAGATGTTGCATACTGCCACATCTTCCCTTGCACCCTTGATAGTGACTGTGATAAACTCTGTATCCCCACACTGAGATCTCTGGGTTTCCCAAGCTGTGATCGTTTTCTTCAGCCTCACTCCCTCAGCATTCCATGCGTAGATGCCCGATTTTTAGTCTCGTGCCAAGTAGGCTGACATCTTCCGACTTCGACGGTTGAGGTTTTATTTTCAGGATTCCCCCTCCCATAGGCTGATTGCCTTCCAGGGCTTATGAGTTCTGCCTACCCACATTTTCTGTCGGGCTTTGTTGCCCTAGCCTTTGTTCTTACAGGAACTTCCCACAAGGCAGTGGTGGTTTGGCTTTCGGTGTGTCCTTCACGTAAATGAATTGCCTTTCAGGGCTTTTGAGCTTCATCTGCCCAGGGTTTAATTAATACAAAAGTGAGGGTTTAATAACGGTCACCCCAGTAGAGCCTCGTGCTGGGGAAGGAACTAGGGACGCAACATCCATCAGCCAGATGTCGCTCCTGTACATCATGACTGCCTTCGTTAACGACTGTGCTCCCCGACAGCCATGCAGTTTATTGGCACGAAGGAAACGCCTTAAACTTGGGTTCTGGACTACCGACTCCCTACATGCTGACACCTGTGTGTTATTGGTGTACAAAATTTGTCATTTTTCTGTCATATAACATTAGCCCGTGCATATGTTCCAGCATACATAAAAAAAATTTAAAAAAAAAAATAAAAAATACTATTTTTATGTATACATGCTTACTAACACTTGCACATACCAATAATAATTGTGACAAGAAATAACAGTAATTAACAGTTTACAGGTACTCCCACATCAAAGTAGAGAGGGAGAAAGAGGCACATGTACACATAAAAGAATATAGAGGGATAAAGAGGGGGAGGAGGAGAAGGAGAGAGAGAGAGAGAGATCACTAAATGACTAATTCCTCCAGAAGGGAAAATGTTCAACAATGCTTCTATACTGTAATCCAGGTAGTTGGTGTAGGGCAGGGCATCAAAACTGTCAAGTCACTTTCCCATTTGAAAACTAGTGAGCAAACAGTTAGTCCCTGCAAAATACAGAAACTGCACATCGGGAGACACCACCATCAAAATTTCGTGGCCCTGATGCTGATTTGGACCCTTAGCCTAGACAGATGTCTAGCCACTGCTCTACCATATCTTCCACAGCTAGCAAAAAAAAAAAAAAAAAATAGGTAGAGGTATATGAGCAAGAAAAGACAGCTTTTTGGTTAATTAGTCGACAGATTATCCTTGTTGCACATCAAACCATTCAGTCCATGAGTGCTTGGGTGGCGCGGTGATTTATGTCACAGGCGTGAGGGGAAGTTAAGTCCAACATGATGTGTATAAGGAGATACTCCGTACGTCACTCGGGTGCCAGTCCTTTACTATCCTGGTTGTACGGAACCTCACGCAAGACCCCTGCAGCACGTCCTCGTCGTGCGCCACGGATAATGTCTCAAATGAGCATTAACAGAGCTGTCAGGGGATCTCGGAGTTCGGCGGCCCCCAGAGGTGATGTGTCTTTGTGGCTCTCATCAGCCCGCCCCCAAACGCTTGGGTGAAAAATGTTATCAAAACTCTTTAGGAACATGAGTAGGTTTGCCAAACGTACAGCCAAAATTACAACCCTTGGTTAAAAGACTGCGGAGTAAAGAGAACATTGTTCACTGCACATCCTCGGTTAACCCTCAGTGTCGTTGTCACCGCGCTGAGGTACACCACAACAGCAACCATCCATAGGCTGGCCATTCATGTACATCCTCGGTTAACCCTCAGTGTCGTCGTCACCGCGCTGAGGTACACCACAACAGCAACCATCCATCGGATGGCTAAGCCTAAATGTCCGACAAAACAAGATCATTGAACTGAAAAAGACCGAATGTCCACACCCAAAGACCCCACTTGCCCGAGTGTCGGGACAAAACTGATAACGATATGCAGGATGTAAAATTCTGTCGGGCTAACGGCTCGTCAAAGAAATCTAACGTGCGAAGAAAAAAGAATGTACCTATCTGTGTGGTCACAAAAGTCCAAAACCCATGGGCTGCTCCCCGCTGACTTCCAGAGGGCGCAGCCCCTGTCGAGCGGGAGGCCTGATACGGTTGTGAGGTTAAGCAGGCATGTGCAGGACGTGACGATTCCTTGGGTGAGCCTAGAACCAGAGCGCCATGTGCCGGCTCTGCATGCATGGAAGCCTCCTTGGATGGCGGGGAATGCCCATGATCTGCCCCTGCCTTCCCTTGAGGGCTAACTGTTCCACAGGTGGCTGCCCCAAAGGGGTACTCCGTGGGCAATACCTGCGGAGAAGGAGACAAAGTGGACACCACACAAATCAGGCAACGTCTCGACCCACACAAAACAATGGCCACAGTCACCCTAGAAATAGGCCTGACGTCTTCCTTCGAAGTCGGAGTACAGCTGCCCATGAGGCAGGGAAATGAAAAACGGTTGTACACGCAAAAATCAGGTCCATTTGAAAGCCAAAAGTCCAAGCGGACGATCAACGGGACCTTCCACTGGAATTCACAGCCGGTGATCGATTAAAAAAAAAAATGAGTGCTCAGTAAATTCCGCAGTTGTAGAGGCTGACGACACCAGTTCTGTGTTGGTTTCTTATTCTTCTTTGACTTCCTGAATATCGCTCTTAGGCTCTTGTCTGGCCACACCTCTTTTAACATGCTGTTCTTGCAGTCTGGTTATGGTTGTAGATTCAGTCATCACTTGGTTCTCCTAGAGCATTCAGCATATTGGCCTGGTCCATGGAGGGTGTATTAATTAGTTCTATTTTTGTTCTCATTCACCTGCTATTCTTCTTCTGCGTTCGACATCAGTCATGCTAAACATTGAGTCCTGTCTGGGTCACAAGTAGGATTGTGCGTTTAAGGTCGCCACCGGTTCCCTATAGCTTCTTTTGCAATGTAGGTCCCTTGCGTCAGATCCACAGTCTTTGCTGAAAGACGTTAGGGCAGTACTGCAGTATTCACCTGCTATATCTTTTTTCCCTCTTGCTGTAAACTCTGGTGGAAAATTCTGGTTGTTCGTCAACTTCTGGACTTTGATCTTGTTCCAGGACTTGAGTATTGTACGCATATCCGTTTTACAGATCTAGTTTATTTGTACGCAGACTGTTAGTTCCTTGTCTCTCATACAGATGCAGTCAGGCTTTGAAAGAAACACTTCTCTGTTAGTTGCCTTTTCACGTCATGCTTGTTAGAGGGGTAGTAGGTCTTTTTTCTCCCATACTAGGCTTAGGAACCCATGTGGTGAACTGGTTATAAACTTTGATGGAAAATCCTGCCCCCCCCCCCCCCCCCCGAGACTTAGGTCTTGCTCCAGGACCTGAATGTTGTGTCATAATTATCATCATCCTGTAACACTGGGTGTTGTTGGGTCACCACTTGCTCTTGACTGTCCGATCAGCTCTCTCCACCTTTGATGGTCATATACAGTGGACTTCATGGTGGCATATCTGAGGCCTGTCCAGTCAGTCAAGTTTTTCCTCTTCTTCTTTATCCACCAGCTTCAGTGGAAAGTCTTGGTTGTTGGTCCATTTGGACTTTGACTTTGTGTATTGAAATGAGCATGGCCGAGACCGGGTTGCACACAATATTCGTGTTCCTGATATATGCAAAAGACAAACAACACCGTTGACTCCTCTATTCTCTGCAGTTGTTATTTCTCCAAACTCTTTCTGCCTAGTGTCACATAGACCAGTGAGATACCAACTGTACCTTTCCAGCTAGTGTTGTAATTCTGCTAGTTTAACAGTCTGCCTAAATGTGCGGACATTCCATCAAACACTACTGTGTTTCTTTCAGTTACCTACTTCCTATTGTGATGATCAGTAGCTAACTTTTCGCATCCGTCCTTGATGGATGGCGCGGTCTTTGATAACCCGGATAATGACTGAGCTGGTGTAGAATTATCCTATCTCATCATGGTGCGTCTCTGGCAGTATTTCACTGCTGGCGGGCCCCAATCCTTTCTAGGTGGCCATTTCCCAGATAGTCTGTATCGAATTTTGTGTGCACGTCTGTTTTACACCTCTGGGTTGTTTGTCTGCAGACTGTAAGTTGCTTGCCTCCAAGGCAGATGCATTTTTACTTCAAAAGAAACATCTATCCCATCTACTTTGTTCAGGCCCCCGTTTGGGAACCTGTTTTCTAGGATGACCCCTTATTGGTGAAGATAGGTCTTGACCTTATGGGCGTGTGGTTTAGCACCTCAGCATCCATTTTTCTTCTGTATATGACCAAAAACAAAGAAGATAAACAAGAAGGATAAAGATCATTTATGTACTTTCACCTAACAAAGAAAAACCTGGCCTCAAGAGCAGAGTATCCAGACCAACCTGTGGGAAGGCATGTAGGGCAGGGCTTTTCAGCTAAGTTTACTGAGGGGCTAAAATGTTGAAACTGGGAGTTGTCATTTGCCAGAGGCCCAGTTACCAGTGCAGAAAGATCAGTAATACAACACAGCTGGCAATGATCTCCGGGCCACTTGATATGCCTCCGCGGGCCAGATGGCTACCAGTTGAATAGCCTTGATATAGGACAGGCAACTGACATGTACATTCATAGAGGCAGCCCAGCTGACAGTCTAACTGAGCATACAAAACTAAAATGCCAAGAAGAAGAAGACAATTTTGTTTCAAATGAAACATTTATGTTTCAGCTGATTGGATTATGTTGGAATACAGAGAGGGAGAGAACTATGGTAACCATTGTACCGGTGAGAAGAAGAGATCCGTTGTTATGATAACATGTGACCCAAACATTGATGATGTAAGTTCTAGGTTTCTGTCAGTCTGGTATTTGTTTCACCTGTAATTCTTCGTCTCTTATTTTACAGTGCGCCCAGGTGGGTTTCCTGGGGCCAATTTTTTAGAGAAAAAGACGAGACCCACCGTACCCTAACATGCATGTTGTAAAAGTTGACTAATTAGGAGTATTCCTTTGAGGTCTGAATGCATTTGTTTGAAAGGTGAGAACCAACAGTCTGCATTAAAAAAAGCAAAATCTATAAAACGGATGTGCATGTGGAACTCAGGTTTTCGAACAAGACTATAAAGTCCACATGTGGACACTCAACCAGCACTTTCCACTTGAGTTTACAGTTGGTGAACGATAAGAAGAAGAATCATTTTATAGTTGGGAGCCAGAGGCGATGAACCACACGTGGTGGAGAAACACGACCAGAGATCATACTGGTCAGGTCCTTTGTACACCTCATGTTCCCAGTCGGGGACCTGGCCATCATATATAAGATCATTGTGTTCTTCGCTGAAATGCTTCAGAAACATTAGGACAATACTATAGACCAAGAAGAAGAAAATGCCGACATCATATGTCAAAGCGATTTATCTGCTTGCTTGCTTGTTGTACCCCACCAGGACATCACACAAGCGATAAACATCTGGTGACACAAAGTGCCATCATGCAGATGGAGTGGTCCCAGAAACCCCTTTCAGCCGTTATGGCCACAAATGTGACCCAGCTATATTCAGGCCCCCTCCCCCTCCCCACTGTTACCACTGATGGGTTCATAATCTGTTTTTCCTGCCTGATCTGTGTCCCCACCCCAGTCCATGATTTGTTCCCCCTGACTTCATGATTTGTAAGCACTGACAGATTCATAATCTGTTTCCTTGCCTGATCTATGATTGTTTCCCCTGATTAATCCATGATTTGTTTTCCCTGTCTGATTCATGATTTGTTATCCATGACTAATCCAAGATGTGTTTCTTCTGCCTGATCCACGGTTTTTTCCACTGATAATCAATGATTTTCTGTTTCACATATCCCCCACCCCAATCCATGATCGTTTTCCCTGACTAATCAATGATTCGTTTCCTTTGCCTGATCGATAATATGTTTACCCTGCTTAATCCAAGATATATTTACCCTGTCTGATCCAAGATTTGATTCCCTGGCCCGATCCACGATTGGTTTCACCTGTCTGATCTACGATTTGTTTCCGCTGACTGATCCACAGTTGGTTTCCCCTGACTGATCCACGATTTGTTTTTGCTGACTAATCCAAATTTGTTTCCCCTGACTGATCCACAGTTGGTTTCCCCTGACTGATCCACGATTTCTTTCCGCTGACTGATCAACGATTTGTTTCCCCTGACTGATCCACAGTTGGTTTCCCCTGACTGATCCACGATTTGTTTCCGCTGAATGATCCACGATTTGTTTCCCCTGACTGATCAGTGATTGGTTTCCCTGACTGATCAGTGATTGGTTTCTCCTGCTTGCTCCAGAACCAGGCCCAGATGGTATTTATGAAGGAAGAAAACACCAAGACTGAACAGTGCTACTACTTGTTTGAGATGAAACATCAGGCAGCATGTCCAACAGTTTCTGGCTCTGGTTCACTCAGCGTAGGAACTATCCTTGTCATTGTGTAAGTCATTGTTTGTTGTTGTTACTGCTTCCATTTGTTTTTACAAATTATTGTTTCTTTCCATTTGTATTTACAAATTATTGTTTCTTTATTTTCCTTGTTTGTGTGATAAATTTTTGTGTAATTTGAATGTTATTGCATTGTGTTTATGTATAGTGCAGCTGCGATATTTAATGCTAACATATCCAACTTCTTCCTGTCATTTGTTAAATGGGTTCCTCTGTCTTGGCAGATTTATCATCGGTTGCCTTGCCTGTCATGATTTATGTACCGTGTTTTTCTTTTTAAAGCTTGATTTATGACGCATCCTTTAAGGAAGATGCATTGAGTGCTTGCCATTTATCTAGGGAAAATGTTTATAAATGTCAATCCTCCACACACAAAGGATTCCCTCAGATGACGAACCATGGCCGCCCACTCTTACTGGCACGGCACATGCTAATGGTGATTATTACTGGAGGTAAGGAGGGCAACCCAGACAGGAGCACCACGATGAGCCAGGCACAAGTAACAAGTTAACAACCACAGTATATCTGGCACGTGTCCCATCATAACCACTAACACTGTCTTATAATGCTGTAAAACAATACACCACTCCAGGTAGGTTGTGATAGTGAAGTCTGTCTTTATTATGGACGAACACTTAGCGACAAAGATGAATTAGTGATCAGTGACCCAGTGTCAGTCTACCATGCCTGCTAAATACACCCACATTGGCAGTCTCCTGAACATGGAGAAAAACACCTTGGCGAACTATGTACAGGTTGCTGCTACAGGTGACTCACACCCCATCATGCAACTAGTCTGCATGATGTGCACTGACAGTTTTCTGATGGCTCTCTATCCAAAGACCTCACCACTCGAGGGCCAAAGCACTTGGTGAAAAGAATCCAGACCTCCATCTGCTACACAGTAACTCATTAAAAGTGTCACTGGCCGACCTCCAGACAACGACAGCAGTCTGTAGAAACAAAGGGCATATCCCTCCACCAGCCTGTATTTCTGATACCTCCCCATCACAACTTCACATTGGCCAACAGAGAGAAAGTTACCACAGCACCTTCTGTAGCACTTAAAGACATCTCATCAACCAGGATGTCACACATCAGCAACTTTTCCAACCCCAAGAAACATAGGCAGGCACAACCTTCATTCTAGGAAAATCACACTGACTGCTTTCAGAAGTTCAACTTATGAACACTACATTCACTGGGCAGTTCATGAGCTCCAACGGAATAAAAGAACATTACTAACACTCACACAACATGACATGTGACTGTCCTGTCTCGCGGACTGAGGGCTACTGAATCAAACATGCCACAAATTCATGGCAACAGAGGTAATTTCAACATGGATCTCACTTTCCCCCATACAACTCAGTGTGTTTGCAGTCACCGTGAATATCAAGCAACCTGTGTTTCACAACTTTAAGTGACTCAAATGTTTACATTCACAACCCATTAACACAATACGAATGCCAGTGTGTCCCCATCCTTCACAAACCCCAGGCATCATTATCTCCTTACGCAGCAAAGTGACTTTTACAAGCAGCACCCCTTCCTGTGTGGGTTCTGGGACCCTCATTTTTGGGACGGCAAAAGAATGGACATATGGCTCTTTTTAACAAGCATGCCGTAAAAAGACTAATCAAGGATTTTCTAAAAATCAGACGTGTTGGGCCAAAAGGGGGAGATATCACAGCCTGGCTGTAAGGGTGAATGCAGAAGAAGAATGTTTCATGGATTGTCCTCTCATGGAACAGTTTTACAGGAAAGGTTCCAAGTTTTTCTTTTTACGTGGAGGAGGAAAAGACATGGAATAATATTAATAATAATACATAGCAGTAGAAGTAATATGGCTGGTGGTAGTGGTGGTAGAAGATGTTGATGAGGATGACAAAGAATAAGAAAAGAAGTCTGTGGCTCTGTGTATATGCCTCTATGTTTACTGAGTGAAGATGGTTATGCCACCACTATATTTCTTCTTATTTTGTTTTTCAGATTTTTCAGCGTCCTTGGTGTGTACCTTTTGATTGGCTTTTTATATGCCAGGTTTGTACTTCGAGCTAAAGGCATTGAACAGATACCCAACTATGAGTTCTGGAAAGACTTTGGAAATCTGCAGGCCGTAAGTGGTTTGCTCTTGATGTTTTTGTCACTTTCTAAATCAGGGCTATTCAACTAAGTTTGCACGTGGGCCAAAATGTTGAACATGGAGATCGTCGCGGGCCGGTGCTAGAGCCCACACTACAATTGACATTTTCATTCTGTAGATTTAATACACTCAAAAACTATTATGCCTAGGACTTAGCCTATATAAATGAAGCAGTGTTGTAAACCATTATAATGTAAAGTGTACTATAATCTTCTGTAATGATTATTTAATACTCACTTTTAATTATTCTTCTTCTTCGTATTCGCCGGCTGTAAACTCCAGCATTAAGTTCTGGTTGTCCGTCTACTTCTGGACTTTAGTCCTGTTCCAGAAAATGAGTGTTGCGTATACATCAATTTTACATGTCTTACTCATTTGCATGCAGACTGTGGGTTCATGGGTTCTCAGGCAGATGTACTCAAACTTCGAAGGAAGCTCCCAACTAGTCGACTCTTGCGACTTTCTTTTGAGTACGCAGTGGGTCTGTTCTCATTTCCCCACAAAAGGGACACAGGGATCAATTTTAATTGAAATACACTTATTTCCAACTTGTCATTGGGCTCATAAATAAACGTTGCCTTTTTCACTTCCGTTACATTGTCACAATAATAATAATAACTGTCCACAGTTGGTTTCGTATTCTGCTGAAGAAACCGAAAGGTATAACGATGCAAAATGTAATTAATGGGAATGCTACATTTTCGTTTTTGAGCTAATTTTACCAAATTTGGCTGGTGAGAAGTTAGAGCAATTCTTATGCAATCCTGCAGCCTATTATTGCTCAGTGAGCTCCGACTGTTTGTCTTGATGACATTTATGTTATAAGCTTGATTCACAAGTAAAAGTTGAGCCATACATGGTGAGTATGAATACAGAAACTTTTTTAGCCTTGTGGAACTGCTCCTGTTGAATCCTCTCAGACCAAAATTTGCAGTACCACTTTCTTGACAATCTTCATTCAGTGCACTGGAACTTTGGATATCCACAAGTTCTTACTGCAAAGAACCTTCATCAACAGAGGATATCAACTTCTTAGCATTGAAAGAAAAATCACCCGCAGGAGGGATTTCAAAAAAGATCTCGAACGAATATCATTACATTGTTTGGGATATTGAATTTGTCATATCTGTTGTTGAAATTATTCTGAAGCTTTTTTAAAATATTTATATCATTCGATCGGTTGAGGTTGCCGAAACCAGTGTTGAAAAACTAAAATAGCAAGCATACTGGTTTCGAATTAGGCAACGTTGGTGATATAAATAAATTTTTCAGTGACCAGTCACTGTTGAATGCACAATTTTCACATCCCCACTTTGCTCGCTTACTAGTGTTAGCCATGGCATCAAGTATTTCACTAAATTTTTAAAATTAGACAATATAAAACACTGTTGCTGATTCACTTTGTTACTGTACAATCCCGTCTGGCAATCTAGGCCTGACTGTGACTTGTATGTGACTGGACGTTCTTCTGGACGTTATAATCTGATAACAAGATCACTAGCAGGTATTCTGCCGTGTCCAGTGATGTTCTGCTGCATCCAATGTCATTAGTTTGTAATCTCTGTAATCTAAGCTCTAACTGTCAGGACTGTGCCAGCATTTCCGTACTCCTCCTGTCCAATATATATCTCACATTCATTGACTGTCCCTGTGCAGCGGTGTCCTTCCTACCTGATACTTGATTCTTTCCAGCCTACCTTTGGCTTCAAACAGGCAAGTTTTGATACTTGAACGAACTGGGAACAAACTTTTACACTGATCTAATGACTTTTTCTGTTCCTATGTCGGTTTCCTTGTATCTTCGCATTTACAAATTCATGACCACTTCCTCTTGAAACATTCTGGCCGGCTCACTACTCTCAGGGAAAAGGCAAGACAGACATATAACCAGATTCAGACTGGGACTATCAGTATTAGAACTCGGCGATGGCTGCTGAAGATGAGGACAGAGCACACATGGGAATGCCCCAAATGCTGTGATGTCAATTCTTGACTCAGCTCAACTATTTACATATAAATTTGTTATGCTTGCATGCATATCCAAATATCATGGGTTCATGTCATCACGTAGCCAGATTTTTCTTCCTTTTTTTTTTTAAAATTACCTTGCTTTCCAGGATGATCCAGCCTTAAATGGGTACCAGGTAAAGTCGTGGTAAGTAAAGGCAGTCGTTGTGATCTTGACCACATCACATCACCCACCGAGGTCTATAAAATATTGGTCAAGCCATATATATGCCCCATACGCCTGAATGCGTGGAGAAGGGCCCTTTACATTTCTCTACCTTTTAGATAAATTTGTTGTGTTCAGTGTTATTGTTTTAGTAAAGCTTACAACCCTTTGTGGTTTCTGGGACTCTGTTTTGGAAGCGGGAAAAGACCCACTACCTCCATAACAAGTATGTTATAAAAGGTAACTAATTACAGGTTTACAAAAATTGGATGTTATGGGCTGAAAGATGCAGTTGTTTTAGCTTAGCTGTTCCAGTGTGGATTCCAGGGCTAATTTGTGGGGAAAGGGGGGGGGGGGGGGGGCGCTGCTCTCTAACAGGAATGTGTTGAGCCAGAAGGTGCACTTATAACAGCCTAGCTTAAAACCACAAGATGGTGTGCCAGCTGCCCTTTCACTCATTCAGTCCCAGATGGTTTTAAGGTACAAACCTAATTTGTGTAATAATCACAGTTAAAAGGGCATAAGATTATGACTTACAAAGACACAGCATGCACATTAAATGCATAAAGCGGCAGTCAGAAGTGCCAACGCAATCAGTCTGACAAAAGACATGCGGTTCAATATAGATGGAAACAGCAGTTACAGCAGATAGGTAGTTGCACATGTAATTAATTACATGAGGCACAACAGGTCACTAACCGTTTACTGAATTTGCAGTTTACAAAACAAACCATATTGGGCACAGTTGCAGAGCATTCTAAATAAAATCCGCAGATCACAGTGTTGTGCCATGCACTCAGCTTAGTATCTTGGCGGTCTACAAATGGAAGAAAATGCAAGAGTTAACTAATGTTAGAAGCAAAAACTTAAAGACATGTGCACACATAACTGAGCACACATGGTGTATTGCTTGGACAGAAAGAGTTAAAGGCGAACGCAGAATAATTAGTTGCCTAGCTGTAGACCACAACACAGTGTGTCAACCACCCTTATAACGGGCAAGTGAAGAAGACTTACATACCTGACCTTAAAACAAATATTTATTTTTCATAGGATGGTTGTGACTTCATATGCAGAACAAAAGAACGCCGACGCATGGATCATTTTGGTGGAATCGGGGACGACCAGCTGGAGTCAGCTGAGGAAATCCGTGACGATAATCTTTTACCTATGTAACTTATTGATGCATTTTTTGATGAATTAAAAATATCAAGATTCCAGACATTACTCTGAACAATATGTGATGATAATTGTCTATGTGTATTATTTACTTGTGTCATTTGTTGTAGCCTCTTTGATGTCATAGTTCATCAGAGACATTCATCTACTGTGACTGTTACTATATGGAATTTACCTGTCTTATCACAAACGCCACTACACCATCAAGGCTCAAATGTACTGTATATTAAATAAGGGTGGGGGTATTAAATAACTGAAATCAGTGGAGAACTAGGTTTGAGGTTTGAAGTTGATAAATAACTGAAATCAGCGGAGAACTAGGTTTGAGGTTTGAAGTTGATAAATAACTGAAATCAGTGGAAAACTAGGTTTGAGGTTTGAAGTTGATAAATAACTGAAATCAGCGGAGAACTAGGTTTGAGGTTTGAAGTTGATAAATAACTGAAATCAGCGGAGAACTAGGTTTGAGGTTTGAAGTTGATAAATAACTGAAATCAGCGGAGAACTAGGTTTGAGGTTTGAAGTTGATAAATAACTGAAATCAGCGGAGAACTAGGTTTGAGGTTTGAAGTTGATAAATAACTGAAATCAGCGGAGAACTAGGTTTGAGGTTTGAAGTTGATAAATAACTGAAATCAGCGGAGAACTAGGTTTGAGGTTTTAAGTTGATAAATAACTGAAATCAGTGGAGAACTAGGTTTGAGGTTTGAAGTTGATAAATAACTGAAATCAGCGGAGAACTAGGTTTGAGGTTTGAAGTTGATAAATAACTGAAATCAGCGGAGAACTAGGTTTGAGGTTTGAAGTTGATAAATAACTGAAATCAGCTGAGAACTAGGTTTGAGGTTTGAAGTTGATAAATAACTGAAATCAGCAGAGAACTAGGTTTGAGGTTTGAAGTTGATAAATAACTGAAATCAGCAGAGAACTAGGTTTGAGGTTTGAAGTTGATAAATAACTGAAATCAGCAGAGAACTAGGTTTGAGGTTTGAAGTTGATAAATAACTGAAATCGGCGGAGAACTAGGTTTGAGGTTTGAAGTTGATAAATAACTGAAATCAGCGGAGAACTAGGTTTGAGGTTTGAAGTTGATAAATAACTGAAATCAGCGGAGAACTAGGTTTGAGGTTTGAAGTTGATAAATAACTGAAATCAGCGGAGAACTAGGTTTGAGGTTTGAAGTTGATAAATAACTGAAATCAGCGGAGAACTAGGTTTGAGGTTTGAAGTTGATAAATAACTCAAATCAGCAGAGAACTAGGTTTGAGGTTTGAAGTTGATAAATAACTGAAATCAGCAGAGAACTAGGTTTGAGGTTTGAAGTTGATAAATAACTGAAATCAGCAGAGAACTAGGTTTGAGGTTTGAAGTTGATAAATAACTGAAATCAGCGGAGAACTAGGTTTGAGGTTTGAAGTTGATAAATAACTGAAATCAGTGGAGAACTAGGTTTGAGGTTTGAAGTTGATAAATAACTGAAATCAGTGGAGAACTAGGTTTGAAGTTTGAACAATGGATCAACATCATAGCACACAGGTAGTAACTCATACGTGCTCTGTTCTTCTTCTAACTCATCAGAGTCTGAAGAAGCTCAGCACAATGCACAGGTTCTGTAGCACTGGCAAGGATCCTGAAATACTTTAGGTAGATTTTTAACTCTAAATTTTGCCTGGGCAGTGCCCTTAGACTACTCTTTTTTTATTTCCAACTGCCAAGGAATTTTTTTTTACATGTGCAAGGTGCACACGGGTGTTCGATCTCACTACCCAGAGACCAGGGGGAATTACTAGAAGTCCAAGTCCACATGAAAAAATTCCAGCCCTAACTGGGGATTGAACCCGGAACCTCTAGCACTCGAGGCAGATACCATGCAGCCCCCTTCAGTGGTGAAAATGTCCTGAAGCTTGAACTGAATTTACTTAAATTGATAGAATAAACTTATTTAGTCATAGACAGTGCATGTTGTGTGACTTTATGAGTCCCAAACATTGCAGATCATGTTCTCTTACTTTTATATTTGGCCATAGTATATACTAAAAAATTCTTCTTCTGCCTTTCTATCCCCCAATGGAACATAGGCCCTCAACCAACTCACGCCAAGTCATTCTATCCTTCGCCATTGCATGGAGCTCTCCCTGTCTTTCCAATCTTTCTAACCTCATTCTCCAGCTCTCTTCTCCATGTGTTTTTTGGCCTTCCTTTATTCCTATGCCCCTGTGGGTTCCAATGCAAAGATATTCTAGTTATGCTGTTTTCTCAGTGTGTGCCCTATCCAACGCCAGCGTCTTTTCCTTACCTCTTGGTCCACTGGAGCCTGTTTAGTTCTCTCCCAAAGTTCTACATTAGTTATTCTATCATACCATTTAATTCCCTCTATTCTGCACAGGCACCAGTTAATAAATGTCTGTAATTTATTAGTAATTGCTTTGGTTGTTCTCCATGTTTCCGCCCCATACAAAAGTACTGATTTGACATTAGAATTAAAAATTTTTAGTTTAGTATTTCTTTTAATTTCTTTTGACCTCCACAAATTCTGTAGTGCTATGAAAGCCCCTCTTGCCTTTTGTATTCTAATTTTAATATCTCTATCAGTTCCTGCCTCTTTATCTACTTTACTGCCTAAATAGGTGTACGACTCTACGTCTTGGAGTGGGGTGCCATTAAGAGAAACCACATTACTTTTTGCCTGATTTATTCTCATTATCTTTTTCTTTCCTTTATGGATTTTCAGACCAAGCTGCTGCGATCTCGCATCAAGCATATTTAATTTATCTTGCATCTGATTCCGTGAATGGGACAGAAGAGCAATATCATCAGCGAAGTCCAGATCATCGGGCTGTTTTGTAGGGGTCCACTGAATTCCATTCTTGGTGTTAGCATTTACTGTTTTCATAGTCCAGTCTATAGCCAGTAAAAATTAGAGGCGACAAAAGACATCCCTGTCGCACACCTGTTTTTATTTCAAATGCATCTGTTAGCTTTCCCTCATGAAGAACTCGACATTTCATGTCTTTATATGTTGCATTTACTAAGTTGATAATTTTATGTGGGATTCCATAGTGACCCATCAATTTCCAGAGAGATTCCCTATCAGTGCTGTCAAATGCTTTTTCATAGTCTATAAATCCAATGCAAAGTGGTGAGTTCAGTTCAATGCTTTGCTCTATTGTAATACGTAATGTGGCTGTCTGGTCAGTACAGGATCTGTTTGACCGAAAACCTGCCTGCTCATCTCTTAGCATTTTATCAATTGCATCTTTCAATCTTTCCAAAATAATTCTACTTAATATTTTTCCAAGAACTGACAGCAACATAATTCCTCTATAGTTTTCACACTCCTGTAGATCACCTTTTTTTTGGGCAGTTTCACAAGATATCCTCTCCAGTCTGCTGGTATTTCTTCGGTCTCCCAGACTTTACTGAATAATCTATGTGGGATACCATCTGGGCCTGTCGCCTTTCCTTCCTTGAGAAGATTGATAGCTTTTCTAATTTCCTCTTTGGATGGTATCTCACAGTTAATATCCAGTTCCAATTCTAAAGGTTGGGGGAACCTCTGGGCCTGGTCTATTTAGAAGCATTTCAAAATATTCAACCCATCTGTCCATTTGATCTTTAGTATTAGTAAGTACCTTTCCTTGACTATTTTTGAATGAACCAGTTGGCTGACTATATTTACCTACTAATTTTCTTGTGTTACTGTAAAGTTCTCTGAAGTTTCCTTTTGCTGCTGCTGTCTCCGCTTCTTGTGCTAGATAATTTAAAACTAGCACTCAAGGCAGATACCATGCAGCCCCCTTCAATGGTGAAAATGTCCTGAAGCTTGAACTGAATTTACTTAAATCGATAGAATAAACTTATGTAGTCACAGACAATGCATGTTGTGTGACTTTATGAGTCCCAAACATTGCAAATCATGTTCTCTTACTTTTATATTTGGCCATAGTATACTAAAAAATTTGCCTTTATAAAATGTCTCTTTGAAAGTAGTGATCCTGTGATTGTTGATAAAGGTTATTTCCCCTTGGACAGTTCTGAGATTTCATGAGCCAACTGCCACTTTGCTATGTTAGTTAATTCAATCAAGAGTTTACAGTATGTTTACTGTCTGTACTTTTATTGTCTTTTAACAGCCATTTTCCAGATTATGTTCTATTACAGCCTTTTATAAGGCATTTGACAAAGTGGAAGAGGGTTACTTAATTTATTGTGCAATTTTTTTTTTAATTTCATCTTTGGAAAGGAACAATTCGTAGTCCCTCTAATGTTCCATTTGTTTTGAAAGTGTGGACTGTTTTGGTAATTTAGACAGTGAGCAGGGTATGTGGAGGAAATGCAGTATGTTTACGAAAGGGGTTTGGTTTAATTAAAAATGTTAAATGCCGTTTGAATTATTTACTTTACTTAGTTGCTGCTGTTCTTTCCTGGGGTGTAGAGGTTTGCCTGTCTTCTGTATCAGCAGGTTTCTTTTTGGTTTTGTTCCATTCCAGTCCTCTGTCGTATGTTGTCTTCCTAGCGAACCCTCGGTCGTCCTGGTGGTCTGATTCCCTGGTTCTTGGCCCCCCTGTGGTGGCTGATTCTCTCCCATTCTGCATACATGACCAAACCATCGTAACTGTGACTGATCCACTCGAATTTATAAGGCCTGGGTTTCAAGGTCCTGACATATTGTCTGATTGCATATTTGATCTATTTTTGTCACTTTTACTACCTTTCTGAGACCTGAAGCTAGCTTCTGTGAGCCTTGATTCTCACCCATATGTTGGGACTGACACATATGTCTAGCTGGTATAGAGCCATGTTTGTCCCCTTGCTAATTTCTATTTTGCTGAGATAGACCTGGTTTATGACTCCTAGCTGCTGATTTCTGAGCAGTCAGCTGTGACTTGATGCCTCTATTCTGATCTATTACGACTCCAGTGTATTTGAACTGGTTGACCTGCTTCAATGCATCTTGTGCCATGATGATCGGATGTTTCTTCTCCTCTGTTGAGATCACCATGGTTTTAATTTTGGAGATATTGATTGATTGATGGTCATCCCTCTTTTCTCAAGCTCTTCCTTCCAGGCATGTAAGTTACTTTGAATATGTGCCTCTGATTTAGCTGTCAGGGCCACCTCATCTGCAAATGCCAGTCTAGTAACCTACTGAGTACTTTTTTGTTTTATCTTCACACGTCTTGGTGGCATTTTCCATCATAAGAAGGAAGAGGTAAAATGAGAGGGTATCTCCCTGTCTAACACCACTAGTGGTCTTAAATTCTTCTTTGAATTCCTTTTCTTACATAATTTCTGCAATTTTTATGTTTGAGTTGAGATGCCATCACAGAGATGAAAAGAAGTGGATGATATCTCCAGCAATGAACCTCAAGGGCCTGAAAGGTTAAATAAGAAGAAGAAGTAGAACATGAACATTAAAAAAAAATACAATATGTCTGGAATTGTTCTTCAGTTCATGAAAGAAATGAATAATTATTTTAGAGAACGAATTTAAGTGTGTTTATTTGATGAGGTCATATTTGTACGTTTTCTTTTGATTAGAGTTTGCAAGTTTTGTGCATTTTTCTAATGTTATGCCTTGCTTTGATATATTCCATGACTTCATTCATTTTGAAAACACAATATAACTTACATCATAAATCATTTTTATTATTATTATATATATATTATTTTTAAATATGGTGTTATCAAACATTTTTTTTTTCATGTGTGTTATCATACTAATGAAATAAAGCAAATTGCAGTAAGAGTAATAAACCCTGTGTGTCATAAGAGGCAACTAGTTGGGGTTGGCATAAAACCAGCTGCCTCATTCTGAAAAAAAACAACTTTTATTTATTAAATTAAATCAGTGATGACAAAGTCTGTAAATAATTACTTCTTTTTTTTCTTCTTTTTCTTAGCGTTCACCGGCTGTAAACTCTGGTGGAAAGTTCTGGTTGTTCATCCACTTCTGGACTTAAGTCTTGTTCCAGCAATTGAATTTGGCTTGCACCCTGTTTTACAGATCTGCTAATTTATATCTGGACTATTGGTTCCTTGCCTCTCAGATGCATTCTGACGTCTTAGGAAAAATCCCCAATTAGTTTCCTTTTATGACATGCTTGGTAGGGAATCAATGGGTCTTCCCTTTCCCCTTCCTCAGTGGGGCTCTGGAATCCACACGGGAGACAAATAATATGATGTTGGATAATGTGATGTTGATTGGTTGAGTGGCAGTCCTCCATTTTTAAATATATTAGTTTATGAGTTTGTCGGCATCTATAGCTTAGGCATTACAAACGTGCTTCGTGATGCTGGGGTGCCGAATTTGATCCCAGCTGATGGCATTGCATTGGTTTTGACAGTGGTAATTAGAAGCGGACCGTCCAGAAAGCAGTGGGAAACTAATGGATGTAAATTTGCCTAGAAAAACCAAAACAGCCAAACAATGCTGGGTTTGGTTCTGCAACGTCCTTTAAAGGACACGCAACTAACTTTTCAGTTTAGGAGATAAGGCAGATGAATCCATTCCTCACATACTTTCATTTCTCGATACCTCTCTTGGTATCTCTTTTTCTTCTAAGCATTCACGGTTCTAAAGTTCTAGTTATCCATTCACTTCTGGACTTTGCTCTGGTATTGTTCAGAGCTTGAGTTTCCTGTGCTGACTGTTGGTGCCTCCCATCTCAGGCAGATGCGCTCTGACTTTGAAAGAAACACCCTTACGACATACATGTTGGCGGGGGAAGCAGTTGGTCTCCCCTGTCCCCCGTGGGGCCTCGGAACCCATGCAGAAATCTTGGTATCTAAGTTATTAACCTTTCATTGGTCTCAGAACTGTGATGTTTGTTTAAATGTAAATTAGACTTCACACTTCTACCTGGATAGTAAAGGAGTCCTACAATTTTGTTTTGTCTGTCCTCTTCTAATCTGGGATGTATTTGTGCCTTAAAATTTCTTCTTTCCTCATCAACCCAGGTTAAAGAGGTATCTTACCAATATATATTTATATGTATACAAGGTCCGACAATTAAGTAACGAGACTTATTTTATTATGGCCAAGACAAAAATGCCATCTATGAGCAAAGCATGGAATCTGAGAGGCAGTATTCATCTATGATCAGGCAACTTTTCATCGCCACTTGATAAGCAGACACCAAACAAGCCGCTATTTTTTTTTTACCTAATCAGAGTTGCATTGTTGTTACATAATCAGCACAGAGCAAAAAAGCTAACATTAAATTCTTTTTAAAACTCAGAAAAAGTGCCATTGAAACAGTTGAATTGATGCAACAAGTTTATGAGGATAATTGTTTATCTCATGCACACATTTTCAGGTGGTATTCACGATTCAAAAGTGGTGTGGAAATGATTACTAATGCACCTAGAACTGGATGCCAAATTTATGTTCGTAATGATGAACTCATTGCAAAAGTCAGAGAACGGATACAAGAAGATCATTGCTTTACTGTGAAGATGATGGCAGAGGAATCTGGTTTTTTTTTTTAAGTATCCAGAAGCCATGAGTTGTTAACCCTTAGGCTCGGTATTATGGATATCGCAATCCTTCAGCCTTTATTTAATGATAAATACCGTAAATCTGTGAGAAATGTAGCTTTTCTGCCTACCCCCGGGCGTGAACCTGGACCACACGGAGTTCGTCACCCGGTCACCACGCAGTCCGGTTTAGCCAACTATGCTAGCGAGCCCGGCAGAAATCTGGTCATAACAAAGAGACCATTCATAACATTTCAGTGCAAGATTTTGGCAAGAAACAAGTTGCTTGCTGGTTTATACCACATTTGTCTGATGACCAAAAACATCAGCGGGTTGAGTACACAAGAAACATCATCAAAACAGGAATTTTTGGCCTTAAAACAAGTGTGTGTTCTCAACCATCCACCCTATTCCCCAGATTTGTCTCCCTGTGATTATTTTCTATTCTGAAAATTTAGGTTGCGATTGAAAAGACGCTTCTTTGATGATATTCTTCTTCTTCTTCTTCTTCTTCTTCTTCGATCCTTCTGTCAGAAAACTTATATCAGGAGGCCGGTAGCCTTTATGAAAGCTATCGTGCAATCCATATCCTCTTGTGTACCATACAGTTTTGTCTTTATTGTGGTTGGAACAGGCCAGATTGTGTCTCTGTTGTCAGCATACAGTTGACAGTGTTGGAGGACATGCTCAGAATTTTCGGGTGCCACGCTGCAGGGACACGTCTCCGTATTTCCTACACCGAAAAATTTGAACATATGTTGACGAAATCTGTTGTGCCCTGTCCTTAGTCTGAATATAATAGACTGTCCCTCTCTAGAGAGGCGATGAAGTGAGTCTTGGGGAGAAAATCTGGTGTGGGTATCCAGCCACCTTTCTTGGATACTAGATTGTATTAGTGTTTTCATCTCTTGGTGGGTTAAGTCGCTATTTGGTTGTACCATGTCACTGCCGCTTCTGGCTAATCTGTCCGCTATTTCATTGCCTTCCAAGCCACAGTGACCTGGAATCCACTGCAGTACAGATTGTTCTACTGAAGAGCCTAAGTAAATCAGCTGTTGCGTCTAGTCTACAAACTGAGTGTCTTTTGGGTTAACAATTGCTTGTAGAACTGACATAGCATCAGTCAGAAAGACCACTCTGCTATATTTGCTGTGCTGTTGTCCATTCAGGAAAGAACATGCCGCTAGAAGTGCTTCTGCCTCTGCTCTGTAATTGGAGGAATATGAACCTGTTGGTACAGCCTGGTTGATTTTTAAACCATTTGGGCATTCTATGTATATTCCTCCTCCTCCGTCTCTTACTGCTCTCTTGGCTGAACCATCTGTATACACTCGAATCCAACTCTGGTGTGGGTAAAGTCTATTGATCTCTCCTTCTGTAGTTGATTTTGATGATATTGATGACATCCAAAGGGCCATAACATCGACTTGAGGGGCCATAACAACAGAAGAAATGTAGAGGTCATTCCAGTGTTTGTTAGATCATGCCACTTGCTGTATCAATCCACAAGAGGTTTTACTTTGAATAAAATACAGGTTCAATCTTCAACTGTTGATTATTTTAATTGTTATGGAATTAGTCTCATTACTTAATTGTTGTATCTTGTATATATATATATATGTTCCACTGCTGTTTCTTTCATTTAACTTGCTGATGTATATATATATATATATTTTCTCTGTGTGCGTTCTGGGGCGTTTTTTAATAAAGAAAACAAGAATAGACCCACTGTCGACCCAATAGCATGTCGTAAGAGTCAACTAATTGGGAGATTCCTTCGAAGTCGGAGTGCATCTGCCTCGGAGTGCATCTGCCTGAGAGGCAAGGAACCAGCAGTTTGCATAATAATGAGTCTGATCTGTAAAACAGATGCACATGCAACACCCAGGTTTTGGAACAGGACTGCAGTCCAAAAGTGGATGAACAGTCAGAACTTTCTGCCAGAGTTTACAGCTGGTGAACACGAAGAAGATATATATATATTTATATTGTTCCTACAACCTTGAAGTGCAGATGTGCCTTACACTTTATTTATTTTTTCTTTTTCTATTTACCCTTGGTTTAAATGTACTTTAAAGAACCCATTTCCATACCTTAGGCATATTGGGAATATAATGTGAGACATATTTTAAAGACCAATTGGCATTCCATGGGTGAAGTCAACATCAGGCCGGCCACCTTTACTTCCCAGAACTTTATCTGATACCCGTTTAAGGTTGGTTCGACCTTGGAGCCTAAGACATTTTTTTAAAAAAAGTCAGGCTTCTTTTAGATTTGAACCTACAACTTTCAGTTCCACAGGCGATTGTCTGGTGACTTTAACTTGAACTTTGTGGAAAACAAAAATAATAAAACTCCTTGACTTTTTCAGTCTGCTCCTGGTTGAGCGGTGACTATATCAAGTCCTTGTGTGAAGGTTGACTCTTGGTCGTTTTGATTTTGTATGGCGTTTTGGGTCGCCTTGATTACCGATTTTTCTATTTGCGTCTTTCCTTTTTGTCTGTGTGAGGTTTTGGTTTTTGCTGGCTGATAAGCACTCTGTCCGTGATTGTGCCTTGGCTGCTTCCTTGTACACCACATCGAAATCGATAAGCTTGTCACTGAGCTCCAACCACACGGCCCCTTTCAGGGTCCCCACTTAAAATCTTTTTGTGCTTGTATTTTTTTCATCTTCCATGTGTAAGTGCGTTTAGCGGTTTTCTTTTTTTTTTGCAATTTTTTTGGGGCCTTTTTTTGGGGGGGGGGGGGGGGGGGGGTTTGGGCCTTTTTTTTTGCAATTTTTTATCCAGTGTTATTCTGGCCACACCTGGACTCGAGTGCGACTTAATTTGGGAAATTAATGACTTGCAGCTCAACTTGAGATTTTGTCCAGCGACACGCAACTTATAGCTTCACAAACTTGGTATGACTTGTTCTTCACGGCCATCCACTGTAAGGTTTAGTGATCAAATAAAATAATAGAATAATTATGAAATAATGTGACAGCTTGTCAGTTTTCAGCAAATTTATTTGAATAATATCTTTGGTGTGAAGTTTTATGTGTTCACTTCAGCTATTTACATATACATTAAAATCACAATAGTTGGCTGTTGTTTTGGTATTATAACAAACTAAATAGTTTAATCCATAAGCACTGTCCCATGCACGACTTGAAGATGACTTGATAAATGAATTTACTTGACTTGAAACTCAGCTTTGAAGAGTGAACCATTCTTGATGAACTGAGACTTGACTCAAAACAGCTTGGAAGCATGAACCATTCTTGATGAACTGAGACTTGACTCGAAACAGCTTGGAAGCATGAACCATTCTTGATGAACTGAGACTTGACTCGAAACAGCTTGGAAGCATGAACCATTCTTGATGAACTGAGACTTGAAACAGCTTGGAAGCATGAACCATTCTTGATGAACTGAGACTTGAAACAGCTTGGAAGCATGAACCATTCTTGATGAACTGAGACTTGAAACAGCTTGGAAGCATGAACCAATCTTGATGAACTGAGACTTGAAACAGCTTGGAAGCATGAACCATTCTTGATGAACTGAGACTTGACTTGAAACAGCTTGGAAGCATAAACCATTCTTGATGAACTGAGACTTGACTTGAAACAGCTTGGAAGCATGAACCATTCTTGATGAACTGAGACTCGAAACAGCTTGGAAGCATAAACCATTCTTGATGAACTGAGACTTGACTTGAAACAGCTTGGAAGCATGAACCAATCTTGATGAACTAAGACTTGACTTGAAACAGCTTGGAAGCATGAACCATTCTTGATGAACTGAGACTTGAAACAGCTTGGAAGCGTGAACCATTCTTGATGAACTGAGACTTGACTTGAAACAGCTTGGAAGCATGAACCATTCTTGATGAACTGAGACTTGAAACAGCTTGGAAGCATGAACCATTCTTGATGAACTAAGACTTGACTCGAAACAGCTTGGAAGCATAAACCATTCTTGATGAACTGAGACTTGAAACAGCTTGGAAGCATGAACCATTCTTGATGAACTAAGACTTGACTTGAAACAGCTTGGAAGCATGAACCATTCTTGATGAACTGAGACTTGACTTGAAACAGCTTGGAAGCAGAACCATTCTTGATGAACTGAGACTTGAAACAGCTTGGAAGCAGAACCATTCTTGATGAACTGAGACTTGACTTGAAACAGCTTGGAAGCATGAACCATTCTTGATGAGCTAAGACTTGACTTGAAACAGCTTGGAAGCATGAACCATTCTTGATGAACTTAGACTTGACTTGAAACAGCTTGGAAGCAGAACCATTCTTGATGAACTGAGACTTGAAACAGCTTGGAAGCAGAACCATTCTTGATGAACTGAGACTTGACTTGAAACAGCTTGGAAGCATGAACCGTTCTTGATGAACTAAGACTTGACTTGAAACAGCTTGGAAGCATGAACCATTCTTGATGAACTAAGACTTGACTCGAAACAGCTTGGAAGCATGAACCATCCTTGATGAACAGACTCGACTTGAAACAGCTTGGAAGCATGAACCATTCTTGATGAACTGAGACTTGAAACAGCTTGGAAGCAGAACCATTCTTGATGAACTGAGACTTGAAACAGCTTGGAAGCAGAACCATTCTTGATGAACTGAGACTTGACTTGAAACAGCTTGGAAGCATGAACCATTCTTGATGAACTAAGACTTGAAACAGCTTGGAAGCATGAACCATTCTTGATGAACTAAGACTTGACTTGAAAGAGCTTGGAAGCATGAACCGTTCTTGATGAACTGAGACTTGAAACAGCTTGGAAGCATGAACCGTTCTTGATGAACTGAGACTTGAAACAGCTTGGAAGCAGAACCATTCTTGATGAACTGAGACTTGACTTGAAACAGCTTGGAAGCATGAACCATTCTTGATGAACTGAGACTTGACTTGAAACAGCTTGGAAGCAGAACCATTCTTGATGAACTAAGACTTGACTCAAAACATCTTGGAAGCATGAACCATTCCTGATAAACAGACTTGACTTGGGACTTAGTGGCAGGGACTTGGGACTCAATTTAAACTTGAAGGGAGACGACTTAGTCCAACGTCTTCCTAACTGTTAGTTTATTTATCCTCTTCTACCCTCATTTTATACATACTGCAGTTTTTCTTTAGCCTTTCCTCTTCTATTTTTTTTGTTTTTAATATGTACCTTTCTACTTTTTTCTTTGCCCTTAAGAAGATTGGTTGACACATTTAGTGTTGTTTACATATTGGCTGTGATATCTGCACCTGGAGGTGCAGATAGATCATTATGGTCTAAGGAGAACGGCCCTGCGAGGAGTTAACAGGGGATCTGGCCGACCCTCAACACTCAGAGGAAGGATGAGACGGATATACAGACAGTTACTGGTACCATCGGAATTGGAACTCTTCACTTATTGCCGAAGATGGGGGACTGAGCACTTATGGGAGTGTCCCGAGTGCTGTGATATTGATTCTAAATTCAACATCTGCACCTTTTTTGCTCAACACGTTTGATTTACAATCCTTATAAGTTTACTTTTGAGAAATGATTTTTTGTCTGTTATTTTTATTCCCTCAAAATAGGGCTGCGGAACCCTCTTAGGAAATAGATGCCTTTCAGTTTTGCTTAGCTTTCCGGTTTTTACGAAATGGTTAACTGATTACCTAAGGCAATAAGTGGGTTCTGTATCCAAACCAGTTACCCATTGTGTATCATACTTATGATAATTGATGACAATATTGTTTTCATTTTATTGCAAGAATGTTTTGTTTTCTATAACTGTGGGAACATTGTAATCAGGGTATTTTATTAACTTTGTATTTGTTTTCTCTTGCCTTGCAGTTTCTTTGGCTTTCTTGTTTCACTACTGTTTCTTTCATTTAACTTGCTGACAGTTCATATCATTCGTAATTTTTTTTTTTTTTAAACATTCTTTCCTCACAATTCATTTCCTTTACATGTCCTATCTTTTCTTTGGTTTTCACACTATATCAAAGTGATATATTTATTTCCAACTCTCTCTTTCTCTCAAATGTTCCTGTGTGAAACTATCCTTCTTTTCCCACTGTCTAAATAAGCCTCCATTTTCATTCACTTTTCTTGTTTTCATTATATTTGCACAATTTGTTTTGTTCTTGTACTTTTAAAGCTAGGACAGAACTATGTACACTGGGTAACACCAGATGGAGATTATGAAATAGAAATAAAGATTTGCCAAAAACAAACAAAAAATGAAAATCATGTTATAAAGTGTACCCAGTGCAGTTAAGCATCACTGCCAACAGGAGCAGCTGGTCGCCTGGTTTGAACACAAGGCTGTCAAGCATGAGACACGACTTTGAATCTTTGGTGAGGTTGAAAACGACTGATAGCCCACCATTCAGTAAGCAGTGGCGAACAACTGAGTGTAAAATTTGACTTTAAAAAAAATGCTAGGGTTAGTTCTGCGACGACATGTAAAAGATACGCAACTAAATAACAAGAGATTTATGTAACCTCTTCTTCCATTGAAACCATGGAAATGCCTCATCCAAAATGTAACCTCAACGCCCCACAAGAAGGCTAAATCTCCATTTCTGCAGTGACCCAGATGTGAATATTTTTACTAATTATAGCATTTAGAGGGTTTTTCTTGTGAATCTAATAGCTTTTTTTTAAAACCAGAGCTACAAACGACAGTAGACAAAGTGACTGAATGATGTACAGAAATGAGGGCTGTCGTCCACCTGGAAAAGGCGTCTGTTTTGTGGTGTTCTCTGGACAACAGAATCGTTCAAGCTAATGTCCCAAGTCTCACGATAGATGGTAGAGACGTCAACAGAGAGAGCAAACTGAAGTATCTGGGAATTACATTTGACAGGAGCCTGTCATTTAAGGACCATGAGCAGAGAATGCTTTTTACACTGTATCAGCACCTGATCCTGTCAGTGCTTGATTATGGCCTAGGACTGCTTACCGTCTCCAAGAGTCAGATGGACAAACTAGAGCGCATACAGAACGCGGCAATGCTGGTCATTTTGGGTTGCACCAGAGATCCCAGTGGTGTGTGTGCGATACATCCTTGGTTTGCCGACGGTTGCAGGTAGGCACAAGGTGCTGCAGGCAAAGTGATATCTCAGGGTCGCTGCAGACACAGACCACCCTCTGCATGAAGCTCAGGGTGGTTAAGGGTCAGTGGCTGATAAGAGGGAGGTCATGGATGGCTCAGGCAGAAGACACAATCAGACAGGTTTGCATCCTTGAGAACATTGGGCGAGGAGAGGAGTGGGTCAAAGTGCCACCTGAACAGGTTGTGTAGAGTCATAATCACGCTGAGCCAGGAATGCAGAGACTGGCCAGCAGGTACCACAGAGGTGGAATTTCAGCAATTAATTCAAGATAATGCTCGCTCAGAAGATTTTATCATTTTCACAGACGGTTCAGTGTCAAGTGTCAAAAGAAGTGCTTGGGGCTTCTTAGCAAAAGATAATGGTCGACATTTGGTGCAGGAGAGCCTAGCATAGGATACCACAACATCCAGCTTAAGAATAGAGGTGGAGGCAGTCACTGCAGCTTTCCACTGGCTAGAGAACACGACACACACACACACATTGTGTTTGTAACTGATTCAGAAAGCATGCTGAGGAAGATCAAAACTGGTATGCTTCGTGCAGAGTGGCATGCTTCGCTGCGGAGGACACAGGTGAGGAGTATTGTCTGGATTATTTCACCGGGTCACGCCAGTGTGTTGGGAAATGAACAGGTGGACAGACTGGCTGGCTCCGCACAACTTGGTGGAATACTGATGCATGATAAGGCAGACGTGGTTAGTGCCTTGTGGGAGAGAGTGTACAGTTCTGAGGAGCAGATGGATCACCATAGTCTGGTGAGATTGATGTAGGGAGGAGTGACGAGAGGTTCAGGCAGATGCTTGAGGCTCAGAGGAAAGGCAAGACGGACGTTTAATCAGAATGCTACTGGCACCATTAGTATCGGAACTCTTTGCTGGCTGCTGAAGATAGGGACGGATCGCTTATGGGAATGCCCCGTGTGCTGTGATGTTGGTTCTTGAATCAAATCAAATCAAATCAAAACCAGATTGACTTAGTTTTTCCAGAAATGTTTATGAATAAGGGCGATGATACTGCTAATAATGATATGGAGAATGATGATGATGATACTGATGATGATAATACTGTTGATGGGGATGATGATTATATGAAGAATGAGGATGATGATACTGATGATGATTATAAGGAGGATGATGGTAATGTTGATGAGGATGATGATTCTGATGATGATATGGAGGATGATAATACTGCTGATGAGGACAGTGATACTGATGATGCTCATGATGATAATACATGATTACAGTGATACTGATGATGAGGACAATGATACTGATGATATGGACAATGATACTGATAATGAAGACAATGGTACTGATGATGAGGACAGTGATACTGATGATAAGAACAGTGATACTGATAATGAGGACAATGGTACTGATGATGAGGACAATGATACTGATAATGAAGACAATGGTACTGATGATGAGGACAGTGATACTGATAATAAGAACAGTGATACTGATAATGAGGACAATGGTACTGATGATGAGGACAATGATACTGATAATGAAGACAATGGTACTGATGATGAGGACAGTGATACTGATGATAAGAACAGTGATACTGATAATAAGTCAATGGTACTGATGATAAGGACAATGTCGCTCATGATGAGGACTGTTACTGATGATGAGGACAATGATAATGATGATGAGGACAATGATACTGATGATATGGACAATGATACTGATAATGAAGACAATGGTACTGATGATGAGGACAGTGATACTGATGATAAGAACAGTGATACTGATAATGAGGACACTGGTACTTATGATGAGGACAATGATACTGATGATAAGGACAATGTTGCTCATGATGAGAATGATACTGATAGTGAAGACAATGATACTGATGATAAGGACAATGTCGCTCATGATGAGGACTATTACTGATGATGAGGACAATGATACTGATAGTGAAGACAATGATACTGACGATAAGGACTATGTCGCTCAATATGAGGACTGTTACTGATGATGAGGACAATGATACTGATAGTGAAGACAATGATACTGATGATAAGGACAATGTCGCTCATAATGAGGACTGTTACTGATGATGTGGACAATGGTACTGATGATGATGACAATTATACTGATGATAAGGACAATGTCGCTCATGATGAGGACTGTTACTGATGATAATGATAATGATGATGAGAACAATGATACTGATGATATGGACAATGATACTGATAATGAAGACAATGGTACTGATGATGAGGACAGTGATACTGATGATAAGAACAGTGATACTGATAATAAGGACAATGGTACTTATGATGAGGACAATGATACTGATGATAAGGACAATGTTGCTCATGATGAGAATGATATTGATAGTGAAAACAATGATACTGATGATAAGGACAATGTCGCTCATGATGAGGACTGTTACTGATAATGAGGACAATGATACTGATAGTGAAGACAATGATACTGATGATAAGGACAATGTCGCTCATGATGAGGACTGTTACTTATGATGAGGACAATGATACTGATAGTGAAGACAATGATACTGATGATAAGGACAATGTCGCTCATGATGAGGACTGTTACTGATGATGAGGACAATGATACTGATAGTGAAGACAATGATACTGATGATGAGGAGACCTCAACAAAACCGATGATGAAAACTATGATACTGATGATGAGGGCAAAGATATCCTCTCTCATTCTTCGCATTCACTGGCTGAAACTCGGACAAAAAGTTCTGGCTGTTTCTTCACTTCTGGACTTTGGTCTTGTTTCAGAACTTGAGTTCTGCATACAAACTCATTTCACAGATTTTACTTTTGTATGCAGACTGTTGGTTCCTCACCCCTCAGGCAGACCCACTCTGAGTTAAAAGGATACACTTTTAATTAGTCGACCTTTACAACATGTTTGTTAGGGTGTCTATTCCTTTTTCCCCAAAATCAAAGAACGGTGATTACTGATGAGGATGCAAGAATTAGGAGAAAAAATCTACATAACCAGAAACGAGAGGCACACCAGGCATACAAGAAGTCTTGTGAATCAGCATAGGACTGTCACAATAAAGCGCAGGCAAATCCGAGCGTCCATGGACGTGTCTGGAGTGCCGTTTAGAAAACTTTCAACTCACAATACAGTGATGATAACAAAGGTATGTGCTTCTGAGATGTTATTATATCTTAAGACAGAATAATGGTATCTCAGATCGCTTTATATATTACCAAGGATAGATTACACTATATCTTCTTCTTCTTCTTCTTCGCGTTCACCTGCTGTACATTCTGGTGGAAAGTTCTGGTTGTTCGTCCACTTCTGAACTGCAGTCCTGCTCCAGAACCTGAGTGTTGCGTGTGCATCAGTTTTACATATCTGATTCACTTGAATGCAGACTGTGGTTGTTGGTACCTTGCCTCTCAGGCAGATGCACTCCGACTTCAAAAGAAGTTCCACAATTAGTCGACTCTTATGACATGCTTTTGGGTAGGCAGAGGGTCTATTCTTGTTTTCCCCACGATGGGGCCCCGGAACCCACACGGGGAATTACACTATATGATTATTGTATTGTTTAAAAAGTACTTAAAATATATTAAACTTATTAATCTATACTGCAGTAATCTGTTACAATTAATACAAAATGAAAGTATTATTAAATAAACAAAAGTAATTGACAAGCATCAACATCCTGTATTGAAATAGAAGAGAAAAAACACTTTATATCCCCAACAGATTAAACAGGATATTGTTTAAATTACTACTACTATTGCTGCTAGTACAGATACTACTACATATACTACAGCTACTAGTACTACTGCTACTAACTAACTACTACCACCACCATGAAGACTACTACTACTAGTACTACCACCACCATCACCACTACTTTGCCGGTTATACACGCCAACTGGTTAAAAACAGGGCTGCCAATGGGATTTTTCTCAAATCCCAAGCTTAGCTGGCCCAAAAAAAAAAACCAGCAACACAGAAGCAAAAAACAATAAACAAAAACCCAAGATTGATAAAAAGTGCAAATTTTATAGTTTCGAATGGAAACATTTACCTACTTTTATATAAGGATATATTTTGTTAAAACCCAAGATTCCAAAATCTGAACCCAAGGTGTCAAATAAAAAACCCAGATCTCGGGGTAAAAACCAACCATTGGCAGCCCTGGTTAAAAATAATCACCAGAATAGGTTTTTAGAAATTTAGGACCACGGCGCAGGCACTCACTGAAAAGAAACGAACAGAGGATCACCAAAGTGGGAAATAGAGGGATTGAGGAAGCGAGGATATCCAAGAGAAACTCTCCAAAAAACGCTGAGAGGAGCCAAGGGTGCTGGGCTGGATTTCACCCATGATAGCGAAGGGATTGCATAGGATAGAAAGGAATTGAGGGATAGACTGCGAACCCTATGTGACATATAATAGGTATAGACATCAAAAGAGACAATCCCACCAACCCATACAGTTGCAAAAAAGAAATGGATGTCAACCGAAATTCTGCAGTTGATGGATGAAAGAAGGAAGAAAAAGAATGATAAAGAAGAATACTCTAGAATACAAAAAGAAATAGTGAACAAATGCAAAGTGGCTAAAGAAGACTGGCTGAATCAAATGTGTACAGAGATTGGGGAAAATCACGGGAAAGACTCACATTCCATGTACCAACAGATAAATATGTTAACAGGAAAGATGACACGTAACAGCACTGGATGTTTGATATCAAAGGATGGTGACTTATTAATGGGACATAGTAATATAATTAACAGATGGACAGAGTATATAGGGGAATTGTATGATGATAATAGACCAGACGTAGAACTGCAGAACAATAATGATGGTCCACCAATAATGACTGCAGAAGTTGAGGATGCAATACATCATATGAAGAAAGGAAAAGCACACGGGCCAGACAACATCTCACTGGAAGAAATCGAAGCACTGGGAAATTTTGGAATTTAAATAATAACTAAACTTTTAAATGATATTTATAACAGTGGGTATATTCCAAATGACCTTTTAAAATCCATATTTATAGCTCTGCCGAAGAAACCAGGCACTTTAAAATGTGAAGAACATCGCACAATAAGTCTTATGAGTCACATGACTAAGATTTTACTGAGAATAATTATGAGAAGAATAAGAAACAAAATTAAACCAGAAATCAGCGATGAACAATGTGGATTTGTAGAAGGAAAAGGTACAAACAATGCCATATACATCCTAAGGACATTGTCAGAAAGAGCTATAGAAGTAAAGACTGATTTGTACTTATGCTTCATAGACTATACAAAAGCATTTGACTGTGTGAAGCATGAAGAAGTAATCAAACTGTTAGAAAAATTAAACATTGATGGGAAAGATCTAAGAATAATAAAGAATATGTATTGGCAGCAAACAGCAGCTATAAGAATAAACAACTGTTTAGGTACATTTCAAAGCATAAAGAGGGGAGTACGACAAGGATGTGTACTTTCACCTGATTTGTTTTCAATATACAGTGAATATATAATGAGAGCTTTAATAGATATGCCCGGAATCGTGGTTGGTGGGCACAATATAAACAATTTACGTTATGCTGATGACACAGTCTTGATAGCAACAAGTCAGAAAGAATTACAGGAAATGATAGACATTGTGGTGTTAGAAAGTGGAAGAATGGGCCTCAGTTTGAATAATGGGAAGACAGAAGTAATGGTGGTATCAAAGAAACAAATTATTCCTAAATGTGTAATAAAAGTCAATGGTGTTATTTTAAGACAAGTACAGAAATTTAAGTATCTGGGCACATGGATAACATCAGATGGAAGATGCATAACTGAAATAAGAAACAGAATTGGACAAGCAAAAACTGCATTTTATAAAATGAAAAACATCTTGTGCAATATATCCTTGTCATTGAGAGTTAGAAAAAGAATTCTTGCTTGCTACATACATCCAGTTTTAACATATGGATGTGAATCCTGGACAATCGGTAGGCAGGCCAAACAATTTTTGGAGGCCTCAGAGATGTGGTTTTACAGAAGAATGCTTAGAATACCTTGGACAGCCAAAAAGAGCAACCAAGAGGTTTTAAAAGAGGCGGGAGACCGAAGACAACTTATCACTGACATCAGAAGGAGACAGTCATCATTTTTCGGCCATGTTATGAGAAGAGGGAAAATAGAACATGTGACCACTGGAAAGATCTGTGGAAGGAGGGATAGAGGAAGACAACGAGAGAAGATGCTTGACAGTCTTGTTGCATGGCATGGAGGTGTGTCGGCACACGAACTGATACATGCTGCAGGAGATCGCGGATTATGGAGAGGCATGATCGCCCACGCCAGTCGGCAAGGCACCTGATGATGATGATGATAGCAATGGATCGTTTTGTTTCGTTTATTTTGCTATACATTTTCGTCGGTATCTATAGACGCGATTGCGACCCAAAAATTTGAAAACCAATTGTCTGTTATTTAGAAATAATTTTTCTGTGCTCTTTACGTGAAAGATAAAATCGGAAAAGTTATTAGAAGTTATTGGAGAGATGTCTGGCTTTGACCTGAGATGGTTTTGACGCGTATAAAATAAATCGATTTTTTTTTTTTGGGCAGCACGCAGTGAATAACGGTAAGTAATTTCGTAAATATCTTTTTTATTAGCCAGATTACCGCAAAGTGTGTTGTATTTTTGAATTCTGCGGCAATTTTTATATAAGTGTGGGAAATTTCACAAAGATTGGCAATACAGCACATGTTTAAAAAAAATTATTTAGTGGCATCACTGTTTTGGCTTTAAATCCAATAACAGTAAGTAATTTCGTAAATATCTTTTTAATTAGCCAGATTACCGTAATGTGTGTTGTGTTTTTGAATTCTGCGTTAATATTTATATAAGTGTGGGAAATTTCACAAAGATTGGCAATACAGCACATGTTTAAAAAAATTGTTTAGTGGCATCACTGTTTTGGCTTTAAATGCAATAACAGTAAGTAATTTCGTAAATATCTTTTTAATTAGCCAGATTACCGCAATGTGTGTAGTATTTTTGAATTCTGCGTTAATTTTTATATAAGTGTGTGAAATTTCACAAACATTGGCAAATGCGCAGATGTTTTAAAAAATTGTTTAGTGGCATCACTGTTTTGGCTTTAAATTCAATATGTTTGCACTAGGAGACCGTTTTCCCCACTTTATAATTAACTTAAAATAATTTTTAAATTAGCTAACGTTATTTTAATAAATTTTTTTTTAAATCCACAACCATTGTAGCATTTGTTCATGCATCTGTAATTATTCAGAGCCCTTCGCATTCTCTGTTGGATATTTTTTTTTCCTGATCACCCTCAAATCCCAATAATTAATTTCGGCCATCATTGCGCATTTTCTAAGATTATTCTTTAGTCATTAACTTCAGATACTTAGTAAATTAATAATGTTAAGTGAGTTACTTTTTAAACATCTACAACTCTTGTAGCATTTTTTCATGCGTCTGTTATTATTTAGAATACACGGAATTTTCAGTCGGAATTGGTAAATCTAAGTGGTCGAGAAACAACAGCAGCGCTGACAGCGTTTCCTTTCATCAGGCCTGCCAGTACTTGGGCTTCCCCCCAAGAACTGGGTTTTTTTACGACACCTTGGGTTAAGATTTTGGAATCTTTTTTTTTTTTTTTTAACATATATATCCTTATAAAAGTGGGTAAATGTTTCATTTCGTAATTATAAAATTAACTATAAAATATGTACTATTTGTCATTTTTTTTTCTTATATATTGCTTGGGTTTTTGGTAAGCTGTCACATACCGCTCGTGTCGCGTGCCTGATTTAAGGATTTCTCCTTAAGAACCAACAGAACTCTGAAATAAAATAATGTTGAGGCGTCGGCTCGTATTGGTCGAAGGGATATCCCGTGGCCAATATACGCTCAACTTATTTTAGGAGTAGGACAACTTAAGTTCTGGCACTACAGAATATCTACTAATCCTAATTGCAACTTGGCTGGACACCCCCACTATTATAACAAGAAAGCCTCCAGGGTATGATAGTATACTATCACAGCAATGTTAACACAGATTAAACTGACTAATCACACAAACATAAAAGCTAGACAGTTTGAACAGTGAATGATGGACACTCAAGTCAATAATGAAACTTTCTGAACATGTAATAAATGCAACACATACATTATATAAGAATCAGCAAAGAACTTCAAGAACCCAGAGTGATAGGAAGGACAAAAACTTCAAAACAGATCTGACTGAATGTGTAAGAGATTCCCAAGGTCCGCCTAGATCATCATCATGATCATGTGGACGATTAACAGTGAAGCCCGGCAATAAACCAATTGACCAAACTTATCTGAATCCCTGGTTTCTTGAACTTGCTGAATATTTAGTCACTGTGTTGTTACGTTGAAGACTGTCCCACACTAGATACTCGAACACTGGTGATACACCCAAGCTCATGGAGAGGATCTCGGGTACCAAGTCAATCACTTGAGGCACAAACAAGCTTCCGGATAAATGATGGTGAAGGTACAACACCCATTATGTTGTCCATAGACCGACTGGAGAATTTCCCTAATGGATGACAAAAGTTTGGTTTACAATTGGATGCCCACCACTGGCTTGGACATTGGTGACTTCCTTGGAGGTGTTTTTGTGGACTGCTGATTCACTGCCAAGGAGATACCATCCTGTATCAAGAAGGAACACAGAATTAGCAGTCATCTCAGGGGTTACATGTCAAGCTCAGTTTATTAACATCCACATTAGTAATCATTCAGAGGAGAGTTTTCAGGATAATGAGACAGTATAAGTCTCTAAATATCATCTCTGTTGTTCAGTCAGTAACAGGGACAAGAGACGAGTAGCAGAGTGGAGACATATAGACTCTATCAAACATAGGACATCAACTCTCCTCGCCCACCTCTGCATTTGTAGATATACATCCCATCTCTCTCTCATATATATATATTTTATACCTCCACATTCTGCCCACTGCACACCCAGTGTTGTTGTGCTAAAAAAAACTTCTAACGTCACAGTGCCTAGCTGGCTGAAGTGTGACCCAGTTAAATATGTCCGCTATTTGACACAAACTCTGTCGGCTGGTTAGAGAATAATTAACTTGCTGAGTTTAATATATTTATAATGGTGTGGGTCAGGTAGGGCACAAACTATTAGCCTGCGAAGGGAAAAGTTTGATTTCAGGGGCTTGAGTGTCTGGACACCAAGAACGGCCTAGTTCTGTGCGGTCACACAGCTAAATCTTTCCTCCCTGCAGCAGCGGCTAACTTTATAGAGACATATATCATGGTACTCGTAAACTATAATCAACTTATCCAAGCTTAGGAATCCTTCAAATATTAAACTGATATTTTGAACGCGCCAAGATTTAATCAGAGAGGTGACATACTTCTGCACACCTAGGAAGTCAGGCAAAGAATGACCCTGCCTGATCTCGCTTTGCGTCTCTAGAAAAAAGTCCCGTATAAGTACACCAAGGAGTAAAAAGGTTTCCAGGTATTCGGAATATTATTCCAAAAATATCTATCCCACAGTTGCAAGTTTGAAAATGTAGACTTTTCAAAACAACTAGAGGGTATAGAAATATCTATTCCACCAGATAGAGGTATATATCAATATAATTGACTATATACCCACCGGACGGGTTTAAATTTGAAATGTGACCTGCCCGCTAGGGGCGTCAACGTCACGACGAGTCTACTGTGCAGGGTTTGGTTGATTCACCTCTTGACACCAGCTTAGCTTCAGGTTTGACAAAAATCTCATTGGCAACCCTCCCATGCTTGGCTGTCCGCGTGTGGCTGCTATAGATCTATTTCTTAAATTTAATGCTGGGTGGACATGGGAGCCAAGGTCATTTTTGAAAGAGAAAAAAATCCGACCTGACCTGATTCCCAGAAATGAACACACCTGTTGTGTTTGCCCTGTTGTTAACACTGTCACCGACCCATTATGAAAACAGGCCGTGTACTACCAGTGGGCTCATGTTTTCTTCTACCGTAAAGAACGGAGAGTTGGGGGGGGGGGGAGGGGCAGTAGAAGATTGAGAGAAAGTTGAGAAAGAGAGGGAGCAGGAGGAGGAGAGAGGAATAAAGAAAGAGACTAAAAAAAGAAAGTCGACACTGAGACATGGGGAAAAAGAAAGGAAAGGAAAAAGAAAGAAAGAAGAGGAGAGATACCAGGGAAATAAGGTAGCAGGAAGGGGGTGTGGCCATCCCGGTATCATCACTGTGGGGGGGGGGGAACAACCACCCCAGGTGTCATTACTGTGCGGAGATAGACCACCCCGGGTGACATCGCTGTTGCAAAGAGGGGGGGGGGCGGGTTCCGGTATTTGTTAATTAGGTCACGTCAACTGACATTGGCACATTTATATGATCTTTATGTTCGCCTTGCCAGGACACACAATATGATATGAATTAAGCCAGGCTCGTTGGCAGACAACTGTAAATGTATAAGGTTTTAGATGAAAAATAATCAGCCTGCAGACATTTTCCTATGTTAAATAGGCGCATATCGTAGTGTATGTAATTGAGACATGCATAAACGGTTAGATCTCACTGTCCCGATTCTAGAAATATATGGTTGCTAAGGGATTCGTTCAGAAACAAAAAAGTTATGGCCGTAAAATGCAAACATTGAGTCATTTCATCTCACTGGGTCGCAACCGGAAGCCATGTTTTATAGAATTGCACTACAATTTTTCTGTCGTGGTGTCCGCCACTAAAATGTTAATATCTCCGCGTAGAATCGACTTACAGGCTTAAATGAGGTACCATTGGATTTGTAATTTTAATTTTCATCTAGCTGTTATAATTTCGTAAGTAAAAACCCAAAAAATAAAACTTCACTACCATCCCTACATAGGCACAATACGGCAATGATGGTGATGACTATCGTGACGACAAACAGGTAGTGTACGCTCTGAATAGGTGAAAAGCATTTAATCTCCATCTATCCATTTATGTAAAAACAAAATCGACGACGTTCAACCTACTGCGAGCTTTGTCGGTTATAACGGTGGTCTGGTTTATTTGTGCCAACTATGTTGATGGGCCTAAGAAGTAGAATAAGCATGGAGAGCACAGCGAGCAGCAGTTAAGAAATTCAGAAAGTGCGAAAGGCACCTCACAGGTTACAAGAGGATGTAGAGAGGCTAGAAAGAGAAAAGAAAAAGTAGAAGATTTCAAACTTTGTGCAGCAGATACACAGAAGGCTAAATGGGAACATTTTTTGAGCGAAATTGGAGGGGATAGATCACTGGGTAGGTTTTGGAGACTTCACAGACAGATGCAAAGGAAGGATCGGCCTATTACAACAGGCAATATATACAATGTTTACGATATAACAATGACAACAGACAAAGAGAAAGGGGAAGCATTTTTAAAGAGATGTATAGCCCAAACTTATCATAATGATACGGAGCTTTGAAATTCAGTTAGAGATAATCTGTATAATATAATAAATGATAATTATTTTGAGGATATTATTAGGGTTGATGATATAAAACATGTATTGCAAAAAGCAAAGAACACTGCGCCGGGGCCAGATGGAGTCAGGTATGCCCACATGAAGAGCATGAGTGATGAAGACTTGAGGGAGATGGCTTTTTTACTTCAACCAGAGCATCAGAACAGCTTTAGTACCCCAGGAATGGTTACACAGCTGCCTAATTCCACTTCCAAAACCAGGCAAAGATCATTCCAAACTCAGCGGTTTCAGGATTATCACTCTACAAAATACTTTTGGCAAGGTGCTAGAGAAGATTATCGCTGTTAAAGTATAAATGTTTTTGGAAAGGGAAGAGCTCCTGCCAAAAGGTTTAAGTAGTTACAGGCCACGGAAAGATACCTGGTCCAATGCAGCTACTTTTGCTTTTGATGTTTATGAAGGGTTCCAGAACAGACAGGAGACGGTTGTGGCAGGACTTGATCTTGAAGATGCCTACAATAGAATCAAATATGATATTTTGATTTCTTCACTCACGGAGAAGAAGGTTTGTCCGTGGTTTGTGAACTGGGTAGCAGCTGTCCTGCATTCACGAATGGTTGCCCGTCGCCTGGGCACATGGACCTCAGAACCATGTAATATCGCTCTGGGACTACCCCAGGGCTCTTTAATGTCCCCAGTGCTCTCTAATGTGTATACAAGCAAGATTGCAGAACTTGAATCACCAGGTGTTGGTAGAATATTGACATTTGCCTATGATGTTCTTGCATATAGGCAGGGGAAAGATAGGCAGCGGATAGCTCACGAGCTACAGGCAACTGTGGACAAAGTGACTGACTGGTGTGCAGAAATGGGTGCTGTCATCAACTCGGAAAAGGGGGCTGTTTTGTGGTGCTCTCTGGACAATAGAATTGTAAAAGCTAACGTTCTTAACCTCACAGTTAATAACAGTAACATCAAAAGAGAAAGCAAACTGAGGTACATGGGTATCATTTTCGATAAAAGCCTGTCCTTCAAGGATCATGTGGATGCAGTTGCAGTGAAATGCCAAAAAGGACTCAATGCTCTCAAGATGATGGCAGCAATGGACATGGAACAAAGAATGTTGTTCACAATGTTCCAGCATGTGATCCTGTCGGTGATAGATTTTAGACTTCGTATGCTTACCCTATCAAAGAGTCAGCTGATGAAACTTGAACGCATACAGAATGAAGCAATGCGGGTAATTCTGGGATGTACAAGAGATACCCCGGTAGTATGTTTGCGATATATATTTGCACTGCCTACTACAATGCAGATAGGCTCAAAGTGCTGCAAGTAAAGACATATCTCAGAGTTGCTGCGGACAAGAGGCACCTCCTGCTTGAAGCCCTGGATAGAGCTAAGGGTCACAGACTAAAAAGAGGAAAGTCTTGGATGGCGCAAGCTTAAGACACAATTCGACATGTGTGCAGGCTTGATAAATTTAGGCAAGGAGAGGAGTGGGTCAAAGTGTCCTATCAGCTTTCAGATTTGTGTAGGGTTCTAATTACTTTGGGACGTGAGTGCCGTGACTGGCCAGCTGGTGCTGCAGAATCAGAAGTTCAACAAATGATTCGTGACAATTCCCGCCCAAGTGATGTGATTATGTATACAGATGGCTCTGTGTTGAGTGAGGGGCATACGACGTGCATAGGGGCTCACAGTGAAGGCAATTGGACTTCGCTTAGTGCAAAAAAGCCTGGCATTTGATATCCCAACGTCGTTTGAGAATGGAGGTGGAGGCAGTCACTGCTGCCTTCCGCTGGCTTGATAATCAGCTGTACACACATGTCATCATTGTAACTGACTCACATATCATGCTGAGAAAGATGGAGACAGGTACGCTCCGTGCAGAGTGGCAAGCATTACTTCAGAGGTCCCGGGCAGCATCCTTCGGAAATTTTCTCCAGGTTATGCCGGTGTATTGTGAAATGAGCAGGCAGATAGACTGGCCCTTTCTGCACCACTTGGTGGTGAACTGATGTATGACAAGCTGGATGTTGTGAGGGCCCTTTGGGATCGAGTGTACAGTGCCGAGGAACTGATAGATTATTACGGTCTGGGGAGAATGGCACTGCGATGAGTTACAAGGGGATTTGGCCGACGCTTGACACTCAGAGGAAAGGCGAGACGGATATACAATCGGACAGTTACTAGTACCATATAAACCAACCTTAACCTTGCCACTTGGTCGTCAAGGTATGCCGACTGATCTATTAGGCTACCGCAGCGACTTTAAATAAACTTCGAATCTCACAGTACCTGTTACATAGTCACCATTTTCGTCTTGTCCCTGTCCGACAACATTCCGGTAGTACGTGCAGCAGGAGCAGATCAAGCCTAAGCTTCATGAACTCAGGTGGACCCACCCTCTGAAATCGTCTAGGAGCTCGTGGGCGGAAACAACTGTGGACGAGGGATCACTTCTACTGATGATTGGTAGACTCCTGCTGTATATGCTCCCCTGTGGAGTTTCTTCTTACTCACGCACACGCCCAAGCGGGAATCCATGCCCCACCTGGATCTATACACCTGGCCATGCCGACGTGGAAGGTAACGAACGAGTCGACCAGCTGGCAAGTAATGCACCAACACACGGTGGAATAACATGGACGGAGTAAATATTATCAACACTGTACGAACTAGGTTAGTAGATAATAACGAGCCTCTGACACTAACATTACTGCATGACATGGGAGTAAAGCACGGGGAAGCACGTATATGCCGACTTTGAGGCCGAGATAGAAGAATTTATAACCAACTCCTCATGTGACTAATCAGTAGAAGTATCTCGGAGTGGTTGCTGCATCACAGAGTTCTTTATTTTTAAGCAACCACTTCACGCCGGCTTCGAGTTTTGGTCGGGAAATCCCCAGAATGTCCCATTGTATAGGGAGTTGGGGTTAGGCTTAGTAGTAGTCGCTATTCATTTAACGCTAAGCCCTAACCCTCATCAGGTGCCTTGTCGATTGGCTTAAGCGATCATGCCTCTCCATAATCTGCGATCTCCTGCAGCATGTATCAGTTCGTGTGCCGACACACCTACATGCCATGCAACAAGACTGTCAAGCATCTTCTCTCGTTGTCTTCCTCTATCCCTCCTTCCACAGATCTTTCCAGTGGTCACAATGTTCTATTTTCTCTCTTCTCATAACATGGCCGAAAAATGATGACTGTATCCTTCTGATGTATGTGATAAGTTGTCTTCGGGCTCCCGCGCTCTTTTAAAACCTCTTGGTTGCTCTTTTTGGCTGTCCAAGGTATTGTAAGCATTCTTCTGTAAAACCACATCTCTGAGGCCTCTAAAAATTGTTTGGCCTGCCTTAAGCATTTACCCGAAACCCCATATAATACGGTACTATCCTGGGAAATCCCTAGGAATTCCCTATCAAATCTCGAAGCCGGCGCGATGTGGTGCTTTAAAAATAAAGAACCCATCTCAGGACTGAGCACGAATTGGAATGCCCAAGGTGTAGTGACGGCGATTACGTAACAAAACATCATGATGGATCAAACATTGTTTCGTTACGAGCATATCGGTTACATAATTTTAACAGGGTGCAATCCAAATTTAAACTTCTGATCGCTGACTTCCGCCGGAAGTATCTAAGCTGTAACAAAAACTCAAGCCTGGTGTCTCTGCTACGATTTTCAAACCACGCAAGACCCTCCAGACTTGCTGTTTGTTCGCGGATATCTCATCTTTATTTCATAACAATGTGGAAAAACTGGAGCTTGTTTAAGAGAAGAACTGAAGATAATTCAAACGTGGCAGTAAATCAAGATGTAACGACAGATGGGAAAGAAAATAGTTCAGATTTGAGAGCCCGCGATGTTGGCGGAAATGTGGGAGTTCACAATCAGTTCAGGGAAAGTAATTCTAATCGCGATGTAAGTTTAAATAATTGTGGTTTTAGCCAGGTGAATGGTTATAACAACGGTGGTGAAGGCAGTAGTTGTGTGCAGCCTTTGTTTGAGCAGGAATCTTTACGTCATTTGAATGGAGGGAGTGCTATTGATCATCTGAATGGATCGGGTTCAAACACTTCAAACAGTCCACAACGTAGGAGTACAATTTTGAAAAGACCCTCGGCTTCTCCATTTTCACAGACCGATAGTTCTAAATTGCCTCGCAGTGCTACTGATAGTATGAATCAGTCTTTCAGTGGTGTATATGGACCTTTATTGTCGTCACCTCTTGTTCCAAAAGTCAGACGAGCTCTGGAGTCTAGCACTGACTCAAGAAGGTAGGGAATGTCAGATCTGTACTGTGTGTCGTGTGTAATTAAAAATAATTGAATTGTCTTGTCATTTTTCAAGTCACATTAATTTGTTTTCATTGTGTAAATATTTAAATTTATTGACAACGTTTTTTATAGCTGTAGCCTTTCCAAGCCCTAAGATCAGTTATAAAGCAGTATGAGTTCAATATCTATCCCAGGATATGTTTTTTTTAATGTGTTAGAGTTAGACCACCCTAGTTTAACTTTGTTCAGACTTAGAGGAACACACTTTGGAAGCTAGCTGCCTAATCTTAGGGCAGCGAAAAACAAAATAAATTAACCAATTTTTTTAGGCTATCCTCTGAATAACAGTCCGAAATTATTGAAGCGGAAAATATACCCTAACAGGGCCTCAGTCATGTGTCAATTGCGCACTTCCGGCAACTTCCACAACTGCCAAGAGTATCCCCCACACCGCTCACGCGGCGTGGATTGGGGCTAAACTAGATGGCTGGGACTCACGAGCAGCAGCTACCGCATCTCCCACAGCTTCCTTCATTTTATTTGCTCATGAGTCCTAGCCATCTAATTTAGCCCCAATCCACGCAGCGCGACCGGCATGGAGGATACTCTTGGCGGTGGCGTTATAGTCCCCGGAAGTGGGTAATTGACACATGACTGAGGCCCTGTTAGGGTATATTTTCCGCCTCAATGATTTAGGACCGTTATTTGGAGGATAGCTAATTTTAAATTATTAGTTGAATATTTAGGCTATCCTATATTTCCATGTATTTGTTTTATCTGTTTATATTATATCTTATTGTTTAAAATATTTTTTACTTTCTTACTTAGTCAATTCTCTTCTACCTCGGGGTGTACTACTACAAGAGAGATTACCAGACTTCTCTATCAACAGTTTTTGTGTTTGGCTTTGTTTCATTACAGTCCTCTACCAGTCAGGGACTGTCAGATGTCTTCCTAGTCTGGTCTGGTAGTCTTAGTTTCAGCTTCATAGCAAACGGGTTGCCCCATCGTTGCTCCTCTCCTGGGCCAGCGAAAAACACACAGAATGTCTATCACAGTCCCTTGTGGAAAAATTAACAGACTGCTGTCTCAGCATATCTAGCATACACTCGCATTAAAGCATATGGTAGCCATCCGAAGTGCTAACACAAACAGTCCAACATTAGAAATGCAGTTCATCATTGATGATAGCAGAACTTGTCGTCAACAAATCAGCAGTTGTCCGCGTGATCAGTTTTAATACGGGTCCCGCCAGCATTGAACGACAGGCATCGCGCCATTTTCTGAATCTACAATTCACACCACCACGTTGGTCACAGTCGAAAAAAAACATTCCAAATACAATCCGCAGCTCACAGGGTCACGCCATGCATTCAACTCAGAAGCTGGGCGACGAAACTATATCCAGTCTACAAATGGAGCAAAAATGCATCGCCACCGTCCGGCAGAAGCAAAAAATTTGCCTCTGTTCCGAACGGCGCCGCTGTCTAGCGTCCATTTTAACCGGAAGTCTTCCTAGTGAACCCTGGTAGTCTGGTTCTTGTGGCAGATTCTGTCCCATTCTGCATACATGTCCGAACCACCTTGACTGATCCACTCAAGTTTGTAATGCCCAGGTTTGAAGATCCTGACATTGTCTGATTGTGAACCTTGTCACTTGGACCACCCTTCTTAGATATCTTATTTTCAAGTCTTGAAGCTGGCTTTTGTGAGCTGTTATTATTGTCCATAATTTACACCTGTAGGTCAGAACTGTCACATCGGTAGAGTGGTGAGCAGCCATTTTTGTCCTTTTGCTAAGAAACCCTTGATCTATGGCTAGAAAAGTCTTCCAGCAGTTGCTTTTCAATTAGCCAGCTCTGTCCTTAATGCCTCCATTCTAGTCTGTTACAACTCCAAGGTATTTGAACTGGTTGACCTGCTGCAATGCATACTGTCCCATCATGATCTGGTGTTTCTTCTCCTCTCTTGATCACCATGGTTTTAGTTTTTAGAGATATTGATGGTCATCCCTCTCTTCTCAAGCTCTTCATTTCAGACAGGTTAGTTGTATCGAAGATGTGCCTCTGATTTAGTTATCATCTGCAAATACCAGCTCTGAAATATAAATTGTTTGGATCTTCCAGTGCCCTACTAAGTACCTCTTTGTTTCCTCCTTATGACATTATCCATAAGAAGAGTTTAGAGGTAAGGTGAGAGATTATCACCTTGTCTAACACAGCTAGTTGTCATTCTTCTGACTTGCCGTCTGCTGTTCTTACATAACTTATGCAGCTTTAAAAAAAAAAAACTATTGCGCTGATCAGGGGTGCTAAAATTATTTTCCTACCAAGCAGTCACAGTGTTTGCTCCAGCGAACTGTATCGTTTGCTTTTTCTAGATCTCTTATATTAAAGGGATTTTAACTCTTCTGAGTGTGAAGGTGAGGTCATGAGTGGTTTGGTTTGCATTGGGGCTGATCCAGCTGTCGTTCTGCCAGACTTCTCATTAAATATTTACATTTGTAATTCTGATGACTAAATATCCACATTTTAGGTATATTGTTTTGTTTTAATTTAGTCCTCAGGCTAGTTTGTTGTCTCGAGGTAAGCCTGTTGGACGGGCAAGTAGTTTGAGCTATGGCTCTGGAAATCCAGCGAAATCAACAGCTGGCAAAGTGCCATGGGTTCGTTTGAAGAAAAAAGAATCTCTGACTTTGACAGACATAGCTAACGGCACTACACCACAAAGTCCAAACACTGTGAAGCTTGCTGCTCCTGAACAGAAACTATTGCCTACAGCACCAAGGTATGTCTATCTGGTTTTCATTTCTCTCCTTGTTTCTTGTGTTGTACACTAGGACGGGAGAGACAGAAGTGATTTCATTCTTGTAAATTAATTGTAGAAGCAAAACAAAATGCTCTGTACTCATAATTTGTGACACATAAACAAACTCATTCCTGAAAAGATATGCAGATGTTCTATTTCGCAAATGGCATTTTGTGACCGTTACCAGTTGACAAAAACATGGAGTCAGAAGGGTGCTAAATGTGTTTGCAAAAAAGGTGTGAGATGTGTTTGCAGAAAGATGTAAGTATTTCAGCTGAGCTGTAAACATGCGTGGCACAGTTACACCCAAATACAACAGAAATATATATATTGCAGGATCTAAGATGCATTTCTACAAACATTAATTATTAACTGGTACCTGCACAGATTAGAAGGAATTAAATAGTATGATAAAATCACTGATGTGTAACTTTCGGAGTGCTGTAAACAAGTTCTAGTGGGCCAAGAGTTGAAGAAATGACATTAGCATTTGATAGGAATTTGTTGAGATAACATGAGAACAGTGTAACTAGAATGTCTTTGCACTGGAACCCACAGGGGCATAGAAATAAAGGCAAACTAAAATACACGTGGAGAAGAACAAACAGTCTTTATTTTTAAAGGATCACAAATTGGGTACGCACACCCATCTTACATTCGACTCTTTCAGACACTCATCTTTCGCACATCGTCTGTATTTGCATACTTTTATGCTCATACATGAGTATATATATATATATATATATATATATATATATATATATATATATATATATATATATATATATATATATATATATATATATATATTAATAAAGACTGCAGGGCTATGATCTGTTTAGGGATAAGGAATAGAAGAAGATTCATTTAAATCATGAGTTTGTGTCTGATGTGTACATGTTTACCTTACAGTTTTAAGACAACACCCCTGATTGTGACCACAGAACACAGCAGGCCTCGTGTGGTGGACACACAAGCTGTTGTATCAGCTCTGAGAGAGAAGAGGTAGGTTCTAATGTTTTCTTATCAATTCTTATTCTTTTTAGTTCAGACACTTGTCAGTTGTTATTATTATTATTACTATAACAGAAGCTCAGTTCCTGTTAATTACTTTTGTGTGTGTTAGCAGCTGACGTGCTGAGGAAAGTGAGGACAGACATGCTTCACTCCAGAGGTCACGGGTGAGGATCATTGTCTGGATCTTTTCTCCTGGATATGCGAGTCTGTTGGAAAATGAACAGGTGGACTGACTGGCTGACTCTGCAGTTTGGTGGAATATTGATGCATGATGAGGCAGACATGGTTACGGCCTTGTAGGAGAACATGTGCAATTAGGAGGAGCAAATGGATCAACACATCCTGTAAAAAAAATTAATCTCCGTTCTGCAAAACTTTGTTTGGTTTGTTTTTTAAACAGTTGTCATTTATATCTCAGAAGTCACAGGACCTGTTAATTACTTGACCAGAGTCTAGCATATATCGTACTCTGGAAGAATCAATATCCCTTTTCTTTTATTTCTTGGTTTGGCTCACTACTCTATCATTTGCATCAGTAGCCATTTTTGATTTTTAATCTAAAGGTTCATATCCACATCACGGCAGATTTTTCCCTTCAAAATTTGACATTGGTTTACCCAGTCTGAAGTGGGTGCCATGGTAGGTGAAGGTGGCTATCACACATTATTCGGCTAAAGAACACATAGCTCTGGCATCATATATCCGATGCATCAGAGGTATAGAAGGGGTCTTCTACTCGACTGTATGACACCAGTAGCTCTGCTTCCATGCTTAGATGTGTATGGTCCTTTACCTGACTGGGTGTGTGAGTCTGCTGATCACTGTCTCTGTTTTGTTTTCCTAACTCAGAAATAAGTCCACATTGAATGTGTAAAAAGGATGTGTGTAGGCCGACTTGAAGAGGTTAGCATTTAATCTTCTTCTTCTTCGCGTTCACCAGCTGTAAACTCTGGCGGAAGGTTCTGGTTGCTCGTCCACTACTGAACTGCAGTCCTGCTCCAGAACCTGAGTGTTGCGTGTGAATCAGTTTTACAGATCTCATTCTCTTGAATACAGACTGTTGGTTCCTTGCCTCTCCGGCAGATGCACTCCGATTTCAAAGGAAGCTCCCCAATTAGTCGACTCTTACGACATGCTTTTGGGGAGGCAGTGGGTCTATTCTTGTTTTCCCAAAAATGGGGCCCCGGAACCCACACGGGGGAGCATTTAATAATTTCTGGTTGTTATGTGAAAATCTGTTTTCATTGCTCTTTATGTTTAGGAAAAGATTTGGAGGTTGCCAGCGAGACGATACTTTTAGTGAAGATTCATGGATGAATGCGGCAAAACGTCGGTAAGCAGAAAATATTTTTGGTCACCTTTATGCTCTTTATACATTTATGCAGTTACTAGATATATGTTTCCAGTATTGCAAAGTGAATGTGTAACAATTGTTTGTTTGGGATTAATCCGGCAGATAGGTAAGTTGAACTGGCCCCGCTATGGGGTACAACTTTTGTACAAGACAGAGGGGAAATCTCTCACTGTGGGGTGAAGTAACAAGTTAAATGGAAGATAGCGAACACCCAGGGAATAATGTAGCAGAGGGTTTCTACATGCTGTGGGCACTACTCAAGACTTTGGGTGTGGGGGGCAAGATAAATAGTTAACCAGATGAAAACGGGCACCATCAGTATGGAGTTTCTTCCCTGGTCAATGAGATAAAGAGACAGCTAAAATTGGCTTTTCCTGAATGCTATGATGCAGAATCTCTAGCCAGGTGTCACAACTGTCACCAGAAGAACACTTTGGTACCCTTCCGAATACCGGTCCCAAATTATTAACTGCAAAAAACATTTCTTTGAGAGCCTTAAGAGGTTATATAAGTAAGTAAAAGTAAAGATCCCTTTCCACGCGTATCGGGCATATGGGAAGAGCGCCCATATTTTTACAGACCATCAGCACTCGGTGGGTAATGTGGTCAGCATTACGCCGGCTTTCTTTACTTTCCCAGGACAGCCCACCCGGGTACCCATTTTAGGCTGGGTTGATCTGCGACGCCCCTCACCATGATAAAAATCCACACAACCAGCAGTGGGTTTCGATTTTGGTACTCTGGCTTACGAGTCGGACTGGCAACGCCTAAGCCACGGGCGCCGCCCCAAGAGGTTATATAGTAAAAACATTTAGGTCATTATCATCATGAGTTTTCACTTCTGCCGTTATTGCTAGATAGATAGCAATGTTTAGGCATTAGGCTAAGCGCCGTGGGGAGGAGTAGTTGTCGATCCATTGAAGTGCCTTGGGAAGTATTAGTTTTTGATCCACTGTCAACTTTACCCGTGACACACTTTGTAGGTTCCAGGGCCACATATTGGCAAAAAAAGAATGTAGATATCGACTGCCACATAAAAAAGCATGTCGTTCAAGCGACTAATTAGGACTGAATTAGGATGTTTTGAGGCACAAGGCACAAATATCGCAGCCTACCTGTAAACCATAACACAACATGCCAATTGCCCTTTAAAGGAATAAAAAATTATCACACAGCTGATATTCGAACTCCCTTCACCCACGTGGCAGGCGGAAAACTTACAACTGTTCAACCAAAGACTCGAGAGTTTGGTTAACATGAAATTATATAATAACGCGAAGCATAGTTTATAGTGTTCCTGTTCCATATTTTTCACTCTATGAAGTCTTGAGGCCCTGAATGGGGTTTTTTAAACAGTTAATAATTTGGGACCGGGAGTCGGAAGAGTGCCGAACACTTCAATGCAGTATTTGCACCAACATATTCTTACCAGTGCCAAACGTGTTTATTAACCACAAAAGGATATAGGCAAATTAAACCCCAAAAAAATGTAATGTCTACCATGCATTCTAAATGTGACAAAAGGAAACATGATTGGTAATGGAGAATAAGAAAACAAGTTGGTATAGAACCATTGCTAATATCGAATGATTAACACATGTGTCAAGACTGCTACAAGCTAGTGCAACACAGACAGTCCTGACACGATGAGCTAGGACTGTGGGTAGATAAAATACCCATGAATACCAGCATCTGTGTTGCACAAACCAGGGCTCACATCAGATCCCTCTCTAAAAATCTGACACGGATAAGCAGAAAAGGCTCTAGAGAAAAGAACAACAGGGATCAAGATCTTTAAATAATTGCTGATGGTTACATTACTTGGACCGTAAACAGTTTTAGACTATTTCTAAATTATACATTACTAGAATAACGGAAACAAGATTAGTAAGTAATTACTAATAGACCCCCGTGTGGGTTTCGGGGCCCTATTGTGGGGAAAACAAGAATAGACCCACTGCCTCCCCAAAAGCATGTCGTAAGAGTCGACTACCTGGGGAGCTTCCTTTGAAGTCGGAGTGCATCTGCCTGAGAGGCAAGGAACCAGCAGTCTACATTCAATTGAATCAGATCTGTAAAACTGATGCACACGCAAAACTCAGGTTCTGGAGCAGGACTGCAGTCCAGAAGTGGACGAACAACCAGAACTTTACGCCAGAGTGTACAGCTGGTGAACGCGAAGAAGAAGAAGACTAATAGATACATTACTGAAACATATTTTTACAGTATATATTGCTTCAAGTAGCCTGAACAAGGTAGTCAAACTCTAACAACCCTGGAAGATTATTAAGATTTGTCTGGGAACAAGATATACTTTTGGTGTTGGCACCTCTGGTGGCTACCGTATGAATGTAATGCTTGTCCAGACCGTCCATTTTTAGGAGAATGTTGTTTGTTTTGACTTTTCACATGGAGAGTGATTATTTTCTTTGTATTTTTCACCGGCACAGGATGATGCTGTTATAGTAAGCCCAGGGTTGGATTTAGACTTGATGAGGCCCCAGGCTATATAAAGCCCTGAAGCCCCTACCATTTTAAATTACCCCAGCTAATCTGAGAAAACTAAAATATATACGCCTTTGAAGTATATGAGTAATCAAAATATATTATCGTTTGATTTTGTTAAAATAAATAATAAAGAATGTTTGCAGAATCATAAATTATATAATCCTCTAAAAGACTTTAGTTTACAATGTTAAACGTGGGGGAAGGGGGGGGGGGGGGTTAATTCTCAAATGCAAAATCATTGAAAATATGAATTTATTTAGGCCTCTTCCCTCCTTTGTGGGTTCCACGGCCCTGTTATAGGGGAAACAAGAACAGACCCACTGTCTACCAAAAAGCATGTTGTAAGAGTCGACTTAATTAGGAGCTTCCTTCAAAGTTGGAGTGCAGCTGCCTGAGAGGCAAGGAACCAGCAGTCTGCATACAGATGAGTCAGGTCTGTAAAACAGATGCACATGCAACACTCAGGTTCTGAAACAGGACTGCAGTTCAGAAGTGCATAAACAACCAGAACTTTCCGCCAGAGTTTACAGCTGGTAAACGTGAAGAAGAAGAATTTAGGCCCCTGCTATAGCTTCTTTAGCTTATACCTAAATACAAAACTGGGTATGGTTTTAAGGTAAAGTTGGAACCATGACATAGCTATAAGCCTAAAACTTTGTAAAGTGTCTTCCATGTTACTACCTTCATTCACCTTTGATTGCATTTGTTCTGTTTCAGGCGCCAGGACAGCAGCCAATCAAATGCATCCTCTGTGTCAATCCCATCAATGCCTGAATCTTTGCCAGATTTAATGGGCACCCCTGGTGTGTCACTCCTCCACATTGAGAATTTAACGGACCAGCGCCCGTCAACGGTGCCAGCAATGGATGCATTTGTGAGCCGTCACCAGCGAGAGTTTGGCCTGGGGGGTGACTTGCTTGGCCAGAGTCCTCAGCTGCAGATTTACAACCAGCCACCACTTCAAGAGTTGCCAGGTAGCATTAACAAGCAGAGCAGTAAGTCAGTGTTGCGGTCCATCCAGTCCTCATTGAGTTCCAGCATAAGAGCAAGAACCAACCTGGCCGCTGTGAGTAGTCAGTTTATGATTGAAATAATTTTTATGCAATTTACTTTTTGCTAAATTTAGCACCGGTGTGTGAGTTGTACGGCTAAGAATATGGATCATTATTAAATGGGATGAATTCAAGAAAGCTGGAGACATGTCTGGTCAGCCAGTGGTATCGACAGTTGTAAGTCACAGAAGGCGGCCATATATTGGGCACATACTAAGGGAAAACAGAGAAGTATGTAGCTCCCTGTATATGGCTGTTTGTGAGAAACAGAGAAGCCTCAAACAGGCACTGAAATGAGAAACAAATGGATGGTAGGACATCCAGGGGAAACTCCTTTAAGCTGAATGGTTTATGGGAGAGGCCTACAAGTTCCGCGGCTCCATTGTGGGGGAAAACAAGTACAGACCTACTGTTTTCACCAGAAGCATGTCGTGAAAGTTGACTAATTAAATGCTTTCTTCAAGGCTAGATGAGTGCATCTGCCTTAAAGGCAAGGAACCAACAGTTTGCATACAGATAAGCCTGATCTATGAAGTGATCATGCACTCAGGTTCTGGACAAAGACTAAAGTCTAGAGATGGACGAGCAAGCAGAATTTTCTGAAAACTTTACTTGGGTTATCAGTTGTGATGTTTCTAAAGGAAATGGCACTTTAACAGCAAGTCTCCAATGTTCCCTAGAGGTTCTCTAAGATGCCTTTTTTCCTTGACCATGTGTTCTCACAGCTTTTGTTATAGTGGGCAGTTGTGCAGTGCGTGTTCAGATGTTTGGCAGGGACACATAGCGGATTATGCAGCCATCAATTCTGTGCATGTGTGTGTTAAATGTCATTTTCTTAGTTTAAAAACTAGTGCACAGTGAGACTGTATACTGATTTTTCTTCTTCTCAGTCAAAAGTATTCATTTTTGTTTGCTCTAATTGAACGTTAAGGTAAGTTCTGAAGTGGGAGCCTGAAAAATTAAAGCATGCCGGGCAGTACATTTTGCAATATATTGTTTGTGTCTCCATTCAAATTTATAAATGAAAATCATTGCTTTAAATTGTCAACATTTGTAAATTAATCTAAACCAAATAGATGTGAAACTGAGACATATTTGTTAAAAGTTTAGGCAACAGATTTAACCATTTGTTGCTTGGAATGTTTCTTTGTATCTTGTCAGGTGCACACTTTTCAATTGAAATCAGTCACACTTAAGAGTAACTGCCTGTTTTGCCAATGAAAATGCAGGTTCACCACCATGTCTTTTTGTCTGCATAAATCTGAGCAAAAGCAGTTTATTATGGCTGCTTTAACATAGCTTAAAATTTTGCTATTTGAAGTAGACAAATTCATGTGCATGTATCTGTTTGTTTTTGTCCTTTTTGTTGTTTACAATGAAAAACGTTGCTATATTTGTTTGTCTCCCGGTTCAGCTCCAGAACAGTGGCCTCGACCTGACCCGGATCCGCCAAGTGCAGGAGAACCGTGATGCCCCCAGGAGACCATCTGTGAGCTTTGATGGGCCCGTGAAGGACCTGAGGTTTGGACCCTAGGCTTATTAGGTGTTTTTTGATTCTGTTTCTTCTGCTTCAAATAACATGCTCCCCCTATGGGTTCTGGGGGTCTATGGGACATACTCCTCTACAGTATGTTCTGAAACAAACACATGGCATTTTGTGTGTGTGAGTGTGGTTGTTTTGTGATTTTACTTTCAGTAGTTTGCTATTGCTTCCTGAGTGGCCAACTCTTGATATGACTGTTGAAACCATCGCAGTTTGGTCTGCTGCCAAACTGTCCACAGCTGGGATCGAAACTGGCACCGTGAACCATACAGAACATTTAGCAGTGCCCAAGTCATAGTGGCCAGTTCTGGTATATGAGTGGAGTCTAGAAGTGAATGAACAACCAGAACTTTTTGCCAGAGTTTACAGCCGATAAACTCGAAGAAGAAATAACATACTGGCTGGCATAGTGGACCACATCCTCTTTACAACCACTGGGTCCTTCTCCTTGTCTGCCAGTCAGGGTTATGAAATCTCCCTACAGCTTTTTCTCATGCTCTTCTCACCATACTGTCTGTTCTCTCTACTGCCCTATTATGTCTTCTGCTATATACAGTACTTCAGTTGTTCTAGGTGTGTAGTCCTATAGGCTTTAATCATTGTAAAGTGTTTTTGATGTTGTCAGCCCATCATCTTCAAGTTTTCTAATTTTTGTGTAACGAGTTCTAAAATGGTTGATTTGTGTGGGGGGTGTTTGAATAGACACACTGTCTCATAACAAGCATGTTGTAAGTGGCGACATTTTGGACAACAAATAATAGACCATTGGCCGCCTAACAAGCTTGTCGATTAAAATTGTAGAGTGCATCTGCCTGAGGGGCAAGAAATTGAGTTCTTGATTAAGACCAAATTCCAGGACTTTGTGCCCGAGTGTACAGCCGGTTAAAGGTAAGAAGTTGTAAAAGGCACTGATTGGGAGTTTGTTGAAATTGTATGGTTTGGTCCAAATCGCGCAGTTATTGAAGCCTAGCTGTACACCGCAGTGCAGCTTGCCAGTCCCTCTCTTATGGGCAAATGCAGAAGAAGAAGTTGACTCACATGGGTAGTTTTTAAATACTTTTGTGCCTGATTTGGTATTAAAATAAAATCCCAGCATACACAGTTCATGGCAACACTAGCTATGTGGCTATAAATCCTCAGGCTAAAAGACACCTCTTCCCCTATACACACAAGAGAGCGCGCGCATATATATATATATATGTATATATATACACGCGCACATGCACACACACACACACACTGCAAAAGGGAGAAATACAGGCAGTAATGGAAGTTGACAGTTTGTTATACTTCTTTAATTTTTTTTAAAGATTATAAAAATGTTTTCAGTTCTGCTGATGCACAGATGCCAATGATGTCAACACCTATAATTACAGCAGCAGCTAAAACATCATCATCTTTAGCTGATAAATTAACACCAAGCAGTTCTGTGGTATGTATTTATTCTCAATTTTTTTTAATCATTCCATGGAGCATAAATGCTCACTCAACTCATTCTCAACTCTCACATCCTTTGCTGATTCCTGTGTCTACTTCAGTATCTGATTCTTTTGTCTGTGCGTTCTTATGTTTTGCTATCTCTTTCACAGAGGTTTTTCATTGACTTTCTAGCTAAACTAACAGGTTTTCTTTTGTGTCTGCATCCTCTTAAAGCTCTTTTCTGACCACTGAAGACCCAGTCAGACTCCTCACACTGTTGTATTTGGATTACAAACTGGACACAACAGACTCTGCTGCCACATGTACAGGAAATTGAAGATTGGGGATTCAGAAGTTAGTCCCTTGTAGACAGGCACCCCCAGAATACCAAACATGTGTTTCTGACAAGCAGCAGAGAAAGATCCTTGGTCTGGCAAGTTGGCAGAATGTTGGAAACCAAGCTGTATTGATTACTCCTATGTGGGATCTGGGGCCTTATTTTGAGACAGAGTGCATCCGCCTCAGAGGCAAGGAACCAACAGTCTGCATACAGATAAGCCAGACCTATGAAAGAGATGTGCATACAAAGGTTCTGAAAGTAGGTGAATAACCATTCCACTGGAGGATGTGCATCTCAAATACAGTCTTTATAGAGGGTCACGGCTGGAAACCTATAGCAGGGAGAATTAAAAAAAATAAGAAGACCATAAAACTTCTGCAACTCATTCTATACAATTCATTTATCAAAGTAAATCATGAGTTCTGAATATTATGTCTGTTACTCTACTCATTATTCTTCTTTCTCATCTTCTACTTAAGTATTTAGGGCCATCACAGTTCATTGCGGCAGTTATTGCCTGCCTCCATTAATCTCTGATTGGTCTTCTCTTTCCAACTAGTTATTCTAAGTGTTTGCACCTCTGCCTGTAATAATCTCTACAAAATCCTTGATCTGCATCATGGTGTTCTTCTTTTCCATCTTTTGTGTACACAGTTTTTTTTCTCTCTCTCTATTATCTGCTTTTCTCTCTATCTGTCCTAATTATCTGCCTGAGATGCAGTAGGTAGCGTGTCAGTCTCATAATCACATATGGTGGTGTGAATTGTAGATTCAGAAAATGGCACGATGCCTGTTGTCGCAATATTGGTGGTGTCATTATGTGATTAAAATTGATCGCATGTGTAACTGCTGATCTGTTGGTGACTACTGCTACCATACATGATAACCACATTTCTAATAAAAGACTGTTTTTGTTAGCCTTTCGGATGGCTACTGTATGCTAGTGGATACATCAGTCTATCAATCTTTCCACAAGGGACTGTGATAAACATTCTGTGTGTTTTTTATTGTCACAGGAGCAGTGCAACTATAGGGTGACCCCTTTGCTATGAAGCTGAAACTAAGATTACCAGATAACCATCACAGCCTGTTAGCCACTCATTTATTAAATAATTAGTGTTGATATAAGCAAATAATTCAGCTCATGGGTTTTGGTTCCCTATGCTTGTGGGGGGGGGGGGGGGGGGGGGGGTAAAAGGCGACTAGTTAGTGGTGTAAAAGGCGACTAGTTAGTGGTTTTTTTCTTTAAAGTCAGAGTGCATCATCTGCCTGTGAGGTGAGTATCCAGCACCCTGCGCAAACACATGAGCCAGGTGGCACGCAGAACAAGTTCTAAACTAAAACCAAAGTCCACAAGGGGGCAAACAACTAGAACTTTCCGCTGGAGTTTACAGCTAGTGAAAGCTAAGAAGAAGAAACACATTGTGAATTGCATTTGTACAGCTTGCTCAGTTCTACAGTGTTTGCATCTTTGTTTACGCAGCTCACACCAGCGGATATTGGTGTACAGTTACAGCTGAATATATATTCATATAACAGGCATGCAAGGGTCTAGCAATGCAGACATACATAAAATAACAAATGATGACGCAAGACACACAGCTCTGGAATATAAAGCTTCTTTACCATAGAGACCGAAAAGTTGATGGCACTGAGTGGTTTATCAGGAGTAGCATCCCCTTGTGGGTTCAGGGACCCATTTTTTGTTTGGTGGGTGGGGGGGGGGGAATAAACCCACTGCCTCCTAACTAGTGTGTCATAAGGAGTGACTAATTAGAGATTTGCTTACATCACATATGTTGGGCGCATATGTCTCAGGCCTTTTAATCACCACACGGCATGCCAATAATAGTTAACTGTGGAGAAGAATACCAATAAGATAAGAATATTAGAAGAGGAGAGACCTAAGAATAACCAAATGCACTTGGATAAAATTATTTCTCTCTAATTTAGTTTTCCTTTTGTCTTGCAGGCTAAGAGTATGACGCCCACACGCCACAAGATCGCTGAGGGCGTTGTTTTGAAGAAGCAGAACCATTCTGTCAGTTCTACCAGCACTCCAGTGAAATCCAAACAGGCAAGTCAGATCAGTGATAGGCAATAACATTGATGACAGATATTTTAATAACTCGTTCGGTACCAGTGGACAGTTATAAATTACCTTTGATTGATTGGCACCTTTCCGTCCCAGACAATAGTGTTATATTGCGCTATGAGGAGGCATGAGAATCACAGCCCATGGCGATGGCGAGTGTGACTAGCAAGATTGTAAAGAAAAGTCTTCCACAATGATAGCATGGGATTGCAGGACCATTGTTGTCAACATTTGTGTTTAATCCGCTTCTTTTCAGACGCTCAGCTCTCATCCTTTCTGCAAACATTTCTTCCTTCACTCTCATTCCCCTCCTGACATACCCTTTTCACACAACACGGTCCATGGCATTTTGTTCCCATGAGTCCACCTCAATACCTGTATCATTCATATCCTTATACTGTAGTAGAGGTCGGCCTCGACATCTTCTTCGTCTTTAATTCACCATAAAAGATGTCCTTATGGACTCCAACCTCCATTTTCCAGGTGTGACCCAGCCACCTGAGCCTTTGTAGACTGAGCATGGAAAAGACTGTTGTAGTACCTGCTCTTTCTAGTACCTCAGTGTTTGTGATTTTGTCCTGCCACTTAATGCCAAGTATTTTTCTTGGGCATCACATGTGAAAGCTATTAAGCCGTTTCTCCTGGTGCAAATAGGCTGACCAAGTTTCACTTTCAGAAAGCAGAGTGCTGAGAACACAAGCCTCATAGACCAGGGTTTTTGTTTTAATCCTGAGCTTTCTGATCTCCCAAACTCTCTTTGTCAATCTGCTCATTGCTGTTGCTGCCTTACCTATCCTGATGTTGATTTCTTGGTCCAGCGATAGTTTATACTATTCACTGTGGAACCCAGATAGGTAAAATGGTCTACTGTCTGCAGCTCTTTGCCGTCAATGAAGACTGTAGGTCTGTTATTAACACCTTGCACCATAACCTGTGTCTTCTTTTTGATGACTGTTAGTCCAAATTCACAGCAATCATCAGCAAAGGCAGATAGTAAACATTGCAGCTCCTTCTCTGAGTGGGTGGTTATTGTGGCATCATCTGCAAACAGCAGCTCTCTGATAAGTACCTGTCTTTTCCTGGTTTTGGCCTTAAGCCTGCGAGCTGCTGCCAGATCGAGAATGAATAAATATACCACCCTCCTGATCTCAAAAGGCATGTGTCAAAATGAAGTGAATCTATGTCAAGTTTGTTGAGTTTGGCATCAATGTCTTTGCCACACCATTTTGTTCCACATGACTGTGTCAGCAAAAGGAATCTTAAGTGTAACACTTTGATGGAGCCACTGGAAAAAGAGAAGGATAAGCTTTATGTTTCTGTGTTTGAATGCAGAGATGTCCTGTGTGGGTTTCAGGGTCCCACTGTGGGGAAAACAAGAATAGACCCACTAACTCCCCATCAAGCATGTTGTAGGAGTCAATTGACTGGGGGCTTCCTTTGAAGTCGGAGTGCATTTGCCTGAGAGGCAAGGAACCAACAGTCAGCATACAAATAAGCCAGTAAAATGGATGTGCGCGCAATACTCAGATCCAAATGGATGAAGAATCAGAACTTACAGCTGGTGAGTAGAAAAGAAGAAATGGTTGCAGAGTTGCTTTTTTCAAATCTTTATCGCATCTGCCTGGAAAGCAAGGAACCAACAGTCTGCACATAGGTAAGCCAAATCTGTATTTGTAAACTGATTGTGCACACAACAGTCAAGTCTTAAAACAAGACCAAATTCCAGAAGTTCCAGACGCACAACCAGAGATTTCCTCTGGAGTTTACAGCTTATGTACATGTAGAAGAAACGCCTGTTGAATGAACATAGTCACAGTTAAAAAAAAAAAAACTTTGTTCACTTTGTTCTTTCTTTCTTTCTGTTTTAGGTAGCACCTTTGAATATGTTAATCAGCACAAATGACATAGAACAAGATCGGCAGAAGGAGTACAAGAGGCGCGTGCTTGACCTACTTAATGAGGATGAATCTGTCAGCCGGCCAGGTAAGCGGTAGTTGTAAATAAGTTTGATAATGTGTCTGGAGGTTTTAGTGGACACCTGATAACTTTCAAATCTTGTTTTACTGTAGTCCTCAGTCTTCAGCTGGAGTTCCTTGGTCCTCCTGCATGATCACACGCCTAGCTTTGAAATGACATTTGTTTCCAGGTTGATCAGGCGTCAAATGGGGAAATCTGGAAAATGTAGGCATGATGTTGTAACTCAATATGTGAGCCGCTACAGATGGCTGAAGAGTTTAATCATGTTTGTTTCCTATAGTCCATGTCGTATGGTGTTGGTGGTCTTGTCTATCTGCTGTCTCCTGTCTTACATACTTTCAGTAATTTTTGGGATAGATGATCTTCCGTGCCATGATGTCCAGTATCCTCCTCTTCTTCTTCCAGCTAATTCTCCCATCATTGTGATGTACTTGACGCGTGCGGAGTGCTATGTTGATGCACTGCACACTTGCCGAATATCTAGGGGGTGTTTAGTAAGGTCAATCTTACAGACCACAACTCACGCTCAACAGTAACGAGGATCCGAAAACAGGTTTACTGTCAAAGTTTACACTGTATTAAGACATCATGAAACAAGAGTGCATCATGAGATACAAATACACTTTATACTGCTGCTTCCTGAAATTAAAGACATTCCGAGGGACCTTCCCCGTCACCCTTATGTTCCGTGGTTGCTACGGGCAGTCAATACCCGATCGTGCAAAGGCACCTGTTTGTTTTAAGTGTGATTGTCTCTCTGCCCATAGAGACCCTCAGGCCTTGCACAATAACTTGTGAAACCCTTGGAGACCTATCGTCTGCGGCCTGTCACGTTACCTTGAGATCTCCGGAATCTCACCTCACGAACACATCACACTGGACCATTGCTGCTGCGTCAACTTCCACAGAAAAAATGAATACTAGATTTCCCTACCAGCATGAAACGTAGGCACACTCGTCTAGTCAGGCGTCACTCAGACTAGAACATAGTCACATCCGAGTCCCTGATCCAGTTTTCCTCCTTTTGCACAGCTATACAAGTTCTTGACCCTGTTAACTCAGCAGATGATTCTGACGTTCAATTTACGCCTTACTCTCTTAAGCATGAATCCAGACTTCAAGGGACATCAGTGTTGTAATACATGGATTAAATTACCAAGGGACACGATCCTTTCATACATCCATATATTGCACACAACAGTACTCTTGTTTTCTCCTTCTCACAATGTGATTAAAGAATCTAGTATATTTTCTGTCTGTTTTCCAGCCATGAGTTCAGCCTCTTCCCTGTCCATCATTGCTGTGCCTACAACCTCTTTATTGCAAGGTACTACCACTTCGCTGGGGTCGCCTATTGTCACAGCAGCGGCATCATCAGCTGCAACAGCGGCGGCTGTCAGTGCTAGCCTGGACAGTTTAAACAAGCTGGTGCAGTCGGCGACAGCAGGCTCAGGGCTGTCATTGTCAACAGCTGCATCTGCTGCTATTATGACATCGTCAGCCAACAGCCTGGCACAGGGATTACAACCTTCAAGTGGTAAGTACAGCAGTGTTTACTGATGAAGGCTCTAGGGCTGTAACATCTAATCTTGTCACTTGTTATTGATTTCATGTTAGGCTGACTAGTTCTTCTTTCCTTTTGTGTGGATTGAATAATTTATAAAGGGAACGACCAATAATTAAAAGTAAAAGTGGGAGGATCGACTTTATTGTACCTGGTTTTATCCCATATAGCTCAGTCTCTCTCCGCAGAAAAGCTAGCATTGCGCAGAGCATGACCTCTTTAGCTCCGGCGACGATCCCCAGGGATCTTCTCAAAGACTGCACTTGTGAACTGAATGGTGCCGCTGTGAAATGAATCCATGACCTTCAGAGTGCGAGGCAAATGGCTTGACTACTTCATCTGATCTAAGATGTTCAGCATGAGTTAGCCTCATCAGTAATCCCATCATTTCATTATTGAACACTTGTTTGTTGTCACTGACCAATAAGTACTGGGATTGGACTAAAGCGTCCTCAAGAGAGCAACATTATTACAGTTATCTCGCTAATAAATTGTCCTTGTTTGGGTTCCGGTGCTGCATTTGGAGACAGACAGAAGTAGAACACTTCAGATATTGTGAATGTAGGTTTATGTGAAGGTTTACCACTTCCTAATGCTGTGATTCTTTAATATGTTAAGGTTTGACAGTTAATTACCTATGTTATACACAGGAGGAACAGGTTAAACAATCTTCATTATTCTACAAGTCTGTTTTATGAGAAAATCAAATGTTTTTTATTTTGCTGTGATTGTAGTATATGTAAAGTGTGTTTGCTTTATTAAACCATGAATTTTATGTGTGTGAAGTTTGCATGCTGGGATTGTAATATACATGACGTTTAGATGTAGCGGATATAGTTCATGTGAAGGTTACATGCTGTGAAAATAGTATATGTGAAGTTTTTAAATGATGTAAATGTAATATTTCTGAAGTATGAATGTGATGAATATAGTGTTTGTAAAGTTGGAATACTTTATTGTGCTGCTAATCTAGCATCTGTGACTACTTAAACACCACCCTACCCCATGACATCCCCCATACCCCACATTGGTCTGCAGGTTGCTCTAATTATAGGGGTGCCTGAGTATAACCGTTAAACAGTTGAACAAGGTTTCTGGTATTTGCTTCTGTTCGGTTCTCATCCTACGGGCAGCAGTCCTAGAGGGAACCACCACCTTCCCCACCACTTTCTGCTTTGTAGCTGAGTATAATTGATTTCCTTTTACTGTTTCAGGAAACTCCCTGACATCTTCAGCAGCAAACAAAGAAGTTTCATTTGACTTCATCACTTCCTCACAGACACCCCAAACTACCAGCACAGAGTTGTCATCAATAACTACATCCTCATCCACGGGTGGATTTAAGTTTGGTGCTTCCACTTCAGCCTCAGCTGAATCTTCAGTGCAATCCACTCAGAGTACAGCTGCTGCCACAACTAGTGGATTTCAGATCAATTTCCCACCAGCTTCTGTCTCCTTGGGGGCAGCAAGCACTGCAGCTAGTTCTGAAGCTTCTACACCGTCTGCAGTTTCCATAAAAAGTGGACAGCCGGCCAGCAATGGTGGTTTCAGTTTTGGCTTGGGATCAACTTCCACCTCCCAACCAAATGCTGGTTTTGGATTAACTTCAGGCTCTCAGACATCCGCTGGATCAAGCTCCCAACCAAGCACTGGCGTTGGTTCAAGCTCACAGCCAAACACTGGCTTTCTATCAACTTCCGATTTGCAAACAAATGCTTTCTTCGGATCAACTTCAGGTTCACAGTCGGGAACTGGCTTTGGGTCAACACCGGGCTCACAAACAAACACTGGCATCTTTGGGTCGACACTGGGCAGTCAGCCTTCGACAAACTCTGGATTCAGCTTTGGCTCTGTTCCTGCATCAGCGACAAGTTTTGCTGCTGGGGGGCCAGCTACCAGCGCACCGGTCTTCTCAGGTATGTCTCAGACTATACCGCTCTCCTCAGCTTCAGGTGCGAGCCAGGTGAACGGCAGTCTACAAAATCCTGACCTTTCATTTAAGGCTCCATCTACACAGACAGCGACAGGTAATACTCAGGTATCTATGTCTTCAGGTGGCATCTTCGGTTCAGGAATTGCCCAGCCAGCATCATCATCAGCACCTTTCTCTTTATCTTCAACACTGCAGGCTTTTGCAGCATCTCAGCCAAACAATGACAGTCCTTTCACCAAACAAACAAATGGCACACTGGGACAAGGTTTTGCACCGAATGCTACTCCGTTATCCGCTGCCTCTTCATTTTCCACCTCAGCATCTGCAGCACCATCTACCAGCACCTCTGGTATGTTTAGCTTCGGAGCATCCAACACAACAGCACCACCTGCTGCTGGATTCGGTTTGGGTAGCTCTGGAGTTGGCACCAAACCACAAGGCACTGCTACAGTGATGAGCTCCTCATTTGCACCATCAGCAACAGGTGGGACTGCAGCTTCCAGTTTTGGGTTCAATTTTGGAGGCTCAGCAACTACTACAGCATCACAACAACCCAGTGGGCTCTCTTTTGGAGCAGCACCTGCAAGTTCACAGCCTGCTGCCTCTGGTTTAACATCTCAAGGTTTTACTGGCCAGCCAAGTTTCTCAGGATTTGGCTTGAACACTCAGAATAATGCTACCACTTCTGCATTCTCCAGCGGTGGACTCCAACAACAAGGTTTATTCGCGTCTGCAGCATCAGCAGCTCCAGCATCACAGATGTTTGGTTCTGGAGGTGCATCTGCATTTGGTAGTGGATCACAGGCTTCTCTGACTTCCCAACAACCTTTTGGTGCTTCTACAGCAGCTCAAGGGTTGTCCATGTTTGGTGCAGCTCCTGCTAACACAGCCGCCGCCACCAACATGGGCATCTTCAATTTTGGACAGACATCAGCACCAACTGCTGCAGCAAGTACAAGCAGTTTTGCCTATGGGCCCAGTTCTACAAGTGGTGCCTTTTCCAAGCCCTTTGCTTTTGGAGCTCCATCTACACAATCCTCAACTAGCTTTGGAGGAGTAACAACAGCATCCAATGCTGTTTTTGGAAACATTGTTTCGCCTACTCCCTCAGCGGGCACTACCTCACTTTTTGGTAGTGGTACCACAACTACGTTTGGCTCCAGTTCTGTCACTTCACCATTTGGAGCATCAGTTCAAGGGGCATCTGCTCCAACATTTGGATCTTTAGCTCCGGCCACATCTGCCTCAATGTTTGGATCCATGGTGCCAACTACAGCTCCACCAGCATTTGGCTCTGCTGTCAGCAGTCCTATGTTTGGTGCTGCAAACAGTCAAACATCCTCTATGTTTGGAGCATCAGCCCCACAGGGAGGACAGCCAGCTTCCACCTTTGGTAACCCGGCATCATCTTCTAATCATTTATTCTCATTTGGGTCTGCAAGTGGATCGCTGCCAGCTCCAGCATTTGGGTCTGGAAGTGGGTCACAGCCACCTCCAGCATTTGGGTCTGGAAGTGGGTCACAGCAACCTCCAGCATTTGGGTCTGGAAGTGGGTCACAGCCACCTCCAGCATTTGGGTCTGGAAGTGGGTCACAACCACCTCCAGCATTTGGGTCTAGTTCAAGTGGGGCTTTTGGTGGAATGGCTGCATCTAGCTCTAATCTGTTCGGAGCTAAGGCAGCAGTGCCGGCTTTCAATACAGCCACAGCGAACCCTCCTACGTTGTTTGGCGCTCCGGTACAAAGTCCAGCCTCAGCATCGTCATCAGCTTTTGGATCATCCTTTGGCATGTCTAATGCTTTTGGAGCACAACCACAATCAGGTGCAGATAAACCTACATTTGGAGCTGCCTCATCAGGGTTTGGCACTTCGGCTGTGTCATCCTTTGGGGCCACACCTCAAAGCTCAGTATTTGGAGCATCATCACAAAATTCAGCTCAAAATTTATTTGGAGGGGCTCAACAAAATCCTCCGCCAGCTTTTGGCTCTCAGCCAGGCTCTGGTCCGACTGTTGCTTCAAGCCCCTTTGGTGGTAGCACAGGGGGAGTCACTGTCTTTGGTGCTGCCAAACCAAATCCCTTTGGTGCCACAACTACCAGTCAGGCTAATTTCAACTTCGCCCCAGCACAGTCCAACATGTTTAACACACAGCCTGCAAACTCAGGTGAGTTCTTTTATTGTTGTCATGGTGGCGTTTGTGGCTTAGGAATTAGGAAAACAGTTTCATAATATGGTCATACTAGGTTTGATTCAGATGCAGGCAATTTGGCATCAGACCACAAGTTATAGTGTGGAGACTATATTACCGATGCAGCATGATCCCTCGCTTGGTCTGCTTTGTTAGGTCTAGTGGAACAGTAACATCTGTACATTTGGAACAGAGCATGTTGCAGAAGCCATCAGATGTTCAAAAAATCTGTCGGGGCTTTCCTCCTAGATCAGTTGCCAACCAAAGCTAAGAGCCTGGTCTGCCCTACTGTTACGAAGTAATGGTTGTATCATTTGCAGTAACAATGTTTTTAGGTCTGTAGGTTGTAGGATGTTTGCAGTTACAATGTTGTTAAGTCTTTTCCCCATGGGATGTTTGCAGTAACTGTGTTGTGTCTTGTTTGCTGCTCCTCTTCTTCTTAACATTTACCTTCTGTAATCTCAGACATAAAATTCTTGTTGTTTGTCAACTTCTAGACTTTGCTCTTGTTCTAGACTTTTGCACGCACACCCCTTTTTTTTAAAGCTTGTGTTTCCTTACCTTTTAGACGGTTGCAGTCTGACATTGTAGGGAACACACATTACTAGTCACTTTAACAACCCACATGTGTGTGTTGGGGGGGGGGGGTTAAGTGGTCTTTAGGGTGTAAGATGTTTATAGGGACAGTGTTGGGTTTCCCCAGTTGTTGAGGCTGTAAGGTATGGGATGTTTATGGTAATAGTAATGGGTTTTCCCAGTTGTAAAGGCTGTAAGATTTGGTGTGTAGCATTTTATAAGGCCTTCCAGGTCAATGGAAATTCCAGTTTTTGTGCAAATCCGAAGGGCTGATATGTGTTGACTGTGTTTATTGAGCAGATTTATATACAAATTAAACTATAGTTTCATTAATTTGCAACATGTTTGTTTTAATTAATAATCATTTTAAAGATAAATTAGTGTGCTATTAGAAAATATAATAATGAAAATAATCATCTGTAGCACACTAATTTATCTTGAAAATTATAATTAATTAAAAACAAACATGTTTAATTTGTGTATAAATAAATCTACTCAATAAACATAGTGAACACACATCAGCTCTTCGGAGTTGCCAAAAAAAAAAAAATCCGGGAATTTCCATTGGCCTGCGTGGCCTTTTAAAATGCAATAGTGGGCAGTGGTTTGTCGTTATAGTACTGGTTTTCCCCAGTTGTCAAGACTGTAAGGTATGGTATATTTATGAAAACAGTAGTGGTTTTTCCCCATTTCTTTAGGCTATAAGGTATGGGGTGTTTGTTAATAGTTCTGATTTTCCCCAGTAGTGAGACTGTAAGGTATGGTATGTTTATGATAACAGTGCTGGTTTTCCTCAGTTGTTTCGGCTGCTAGGTATAGGGTAGTCAGCTAAGTTTACTCAGGGGCCAAAATGTGGCAAATGAGGATCGTCAAGGGCCAGAGGCCTAAGCTCCAGCATAGAAAGATCATTGATACAATACAGCTGGCAGCGATCTGGTTTTGAATAGCCCTGCTGTATGCTATGGGATGTTTATGTTAATAGTACTGCTTTTCGAAGGTTGTGGGTTCGCTCCCTGGCGGAGCCAGACTTTTTTCATAAACGACATTGACTCCCAGGTCGACCCAGTCTTGATGGGGTACTAGGCGCGTGTTTGTTTGTTTGTTTGTTTTAGTATCCAAAAGTCATAAGTTATTAACCCTTAGGCTCGGTATTATGGATATCGCAACCTTTCGGCCTTGATTCCATTGTAAATACCGTAAATCTGGGAGAAATGTGGCTTTTCTGCCTACCCCCGGGAGTGAACCCGGACCACAAGGAGTTCATCGCCTGGTCTCCGCGCAATCCGGTTTAGCCAACTACGCTAGAGACCTGGGCGCAGTCCGGGAAAGTAAAGGCGGCCGGCGTGATGCTGACCACATCACCCATCTTGTGCCCATTGGTCTATAAAAATATAGGTTTGGCCCTATATGCCTAAAGGCGTGGAAATGGGACATTTACTTTTTTACTTACTGGTTTCCCCAAGTTGTTATGGATGTAAAGTATGAGATTTTATGGTCTCAGTGTTGACTGTTCCCAGTTGTTAAAACGGTAGGGTGTGAAGTGATTAAAGTAACCACATTGGTTGTCCCCACTTATTAAGGGTGTAGGATATGTGTTGTTTATAATGACATTATGGTTTTCCCATTTATTGAGTTTGTGGAGTATGGGATGTTTATAGTAACGGTACTGGTTTTGCCACTTGTTAAGTTTGTAGAGTATGGGATATTTATAGTAATGGTACTGGTTTCCCTACTTGTTTAGTTTGTAGAGTATAGGGTGTTTATAGTAACAGTACTGAATTCCCCACTTGTTAAGTTTGTAGAGTATAGGAAGTTTATAGTAACGGTACTGGATTGCCCACTTGTTAAGTTTGTAGAGTATGGTATGTTTATGGTAACGGTACTGGTTTGCCCACTTTTTAAGTTTGTAGAGTATGGGATGTTTATAGTAACGGTACTTGTGTTCCCAGGGTTTAACTTCAATCAGCCCAACAGCCAGACTGCAGCCAGTAATCCAGGATTCAACTTTGGGGCTCAGACACCTACCAGACCCACACTTCAATCTCCTGCACCAGTTGGATTCAACTTTGCTGCCACTGCTACAGGACCGGCACCACCTGCTTTCAATTTCAGTGAGTTTCAAGTCTGTCTTTGATTTCTGTTTGTATATCTTTTCTAAACTCCTTGTAGTATTTGAAGTATATTATCCCATGTGGGTTCCAAGGCCCCATTTTAGGGGAATTTGTCTACTATTGCGTTCAGTTTTGTTTGCTCAGGTCAGACCATCAGGTGGGTGGCCTCTGTGAACTCGCATGTCAGCTGCAGGTTCTTCATGGTTTCCCCCTCACTTGCTTTGCACACTTTGTTCTTGGGGGCCAGGTTTTTTGTCTGAAGTCCAGAAGGTGACTAACAATAAAAACTTGTCACGGAGCTAACAGCCTGTGAAAGCTAATAAGAAAAAAAAGTAAATGAAAATAATTGCTGAATTGTTAAGATATGACCAGATTTTATACTGTATACGAACTGTATTCCATTCACACATTTCTGCAAAATAATTTTGGTAAACTGTATTGACATGTGGCTGAGGTTTGTGTCAAGTGCAGTTTTCTGTTATTGAATGTTAAGTCATCAAGGGCAAAACATGTGTAAACCTTTTGCGTAATGTATTTAAAACTTATCGACTCACCGCCATATGTGAAAGATAAGGCAGTTGCCCTGTTGGGATGAGGACTGAGATTTAAAAATTAGAACAGTTTACCAAAACATGTTTATTGTAGCTTTTGGAGAATGACCATCTTAAAGACTTTGGCTGTCAAAGAAATATTTACTTTCTTTTTGTTTTTATCCTGTTTTCTTTTTCTTCTTCTTCTACTATTGCTGCTGCTAATGCCGCCATTTCACACTTCCTCATATCTATTTTTTTAACCCAGTAAAATGTCTATGTTATATCCAGTGAGCCATTTTGAGTACCGTATTTTGGCGAGAGGCTGTTAACCTTATGGTAGTATTGTGTGTGTAGTTTCACAGCAGATTCTGGAAATTCTTTAGGGTAAGGCTTATGAAGATAAAGGGGCTGTTATCATGCTTCATAAAGCTATGACCAAATGTGCATTGACTCACAAGAATATATCAGCTTACCACAGCACCATTTAACTTTGCTGACTGCTGAAGAAGACTTGAGCACATGTGGGAATGATGTTGTTCAAAAGAATATTTTTTTTTTCCAGTTGTCCACTTTCTAATCAACCATGTTTTGTCTTCCCCAGGTGCAACTCCAAACACCCCAAACCCATTCACTCCTCAAACACCCGGAGCTGTGCCCAGACCAAGAGCCGCTGCCAGACGAGCCACCCGGCGTGGAGGTGCCAGGAGATGATCTCTTGCTGCAGATTCCACTTTGGGTTGTGTGCCAGGATTGTTAGAAGATCATTTCTTGTCGCAGAATCTATACCCACATTTGGTTGTTTGCCAGTTTTGATTCTCTATCACAGCTGATACCAGTGTGATTCTTTACAAGGAATTGATTGTAAAAAAGAAGTAAAATGTATTGGCTATAATAAAAATATCACTCATGAAATCGATACTAGAGGGGGAAATTTTGAAGGCAGGTAAGCAAGAGGTGGACACCAGTACAAATGGGAGGATAACAATAATAGATGGATAACAGGCAGTCTGAGTGAGACAGTGATCAACCAGCACAGGTGATAGAGAGCCTGGGAGATTTAATGCAGCCATCTCTCATTGTGAAGATGGCTAATGATTGGTTTCAGTTGATTGTTAATTAACCCTTTTGTCTTGCAAAGCCGATATGTCATTCATGCTGTTTGTTACAAATCCCTGTTAAAGACCCCCACCCGGGGTTTGTGGGACTAAAAGGTTAATAGGTAACTAATTGCAAAGAGTTGATTCTGCACAAATGTCTTCTTTTCTGTTATTGCATGTTCTGGACCCACCTCTGTAGCCCTTAATGATTATAGTCAGTGTCTCTCTCCCCCCCCCCCCACCCTCCACAGAAGGTCTGTGGCTAAGCCGATGAGAACGCTTCATAATACCGGGATGCCAGCTGCGGGCCATGCGCCTTGCGTTGGTTTTGACAGTGGTATCAAGAAAGCTGACCGTCCAGAAAGCAGGGGCAAACTACTGGAGGTAAATTTGCCTAGAAAAACCACACAACGGCCAGGGGCTGTTGGGGTTGGTTCTGCAACGTCCTGTAAAGGATACGCAACTAACCTAACACACAGAAGGATTATAGCTGAAAGAATTAATTACATATGTCTGCCAGCATAACACTGGAGTGAGGCCAAGCATCATGAAGAAGATGTTAGAGATTGATTGTCTTAGAATGAAAGTTGAGGAACAGAGTTGGTCACATTATCATCCTGAGGTTTTGAGACTTAGTATATTAACACTCCGGTGGCAGTGGTTGTCTGTGGCACCTCATGCTATAATGTCTTAACTCCTCTTATTATGAGTTGGGAGACCTCATTTTGATGGAAAGAAAGTAATAGGCCCGTTGCCCCTAACAAGTATATCATACTAGGCGTCTCATTTAGAATTCATTATTGGGTGTGTAAGCTTGAAAGGTGCAGATATTACAGCCTGACTGTAAACCACAACACAATGTGCCAGCCGCCAAAAAAAAAAAATATAACCGTTTACAGGCTTTTAAAAGAGTATTGAAGCTTTGGAGTGAATGTTTTAAAAGGGATATATATTTTCTAGTAGCATGAATTAATAAAGTAGAACCCAGTATGTAGTAACACAGCCATATTTGTGGCAATTTATGGATGTTATCTTTCATGCTTCTGAGATTTTGATTTACTAATGTAGTTTGTTATTGATTGTCAGAGATATTCTAGGTTTTTTTCTTTCTGCATTGTTACATCAGTTTCTCTTTAAGATAAGAAATTAGGATGTTTCTTGCCTCTGGTTAGTTGAGAGGCTAGGTAGTGGTAAATCTGATTGGCCGAGATTGTATCTAGGGCTCTTTTCGATTGGCTGAAATGGTAGTTACTGAGGTATTATTTAATCTCCAATTAGTTGAGGCAGCAAAGATGTCTTTGTCTTTCTTTGGCTTCAATGATTGGTTTTGCCGACAACAGCTGGGAATTTATCTTATTGTGTAGGAAAACTAAGGCTTGGTTGAGGGCCTGTATACCAATGAGAGATAATAGACAGAAGATGCCATGTTTCCTTAAAAATAGTACCTACCCTAGAATGCTTTTGATATAAGCCCTATCCCAGAAAAAGAACTTGTTGAGTTCTTCAGCTAGAATATCTCACGAAACAGCCAGTCGGAGTACAGACACAAGTACTACGTACTTGATAATTAACGGATGTAGTTTATAATTCAGGTTGGTTTGTAAAGAGTTATGGCGATGTTCCAGAAGAAGATGACATGACTGTATATATAAATAAATATACAGTTTTGTGCCTGAATAAATTTGGAATTCTGTGCATGAATAAATGAAGAATTTTGTATCTGAAAATACAAATAAAACATCCCCTGAAAATAAACCCCGGAGCATTTTTTCAAGTAAAAATGAACATAAGACCCTGTCTTATTTTCAGTGTCACACAATGGCTATGAATATCTTATCACTACAATTGGTTTAGCTAATACAAAGGTAATTCTTCTTCTTCTTAGCGTTCACCAGCTGTAACTCCAGCAGAAAGTTCAGGTTATTTCTCAATCTCTGGACAATAGTTTTGTTATAGAATCTGAGTGTTAGGTGCACATCTGTTTTACATATCTGACTTTACTGTATGCAGGTTGTTGGTTTCTTGCGTCTCAAGCAGATGCACTCCAACTTCGAAGAAAGTCTGCAATAGGACATCCTTAGTGGGAAGCAGTGGGTCTGTTCAACCCCTCCCCCACCCCCTACAATGGGGGTCCCGAAACCCACACAGAATACTTGTAATCAAGAATGTACCTCTGGTTTGGGTATAATGAACATGGATTGTAATTCCAAAATACTCTGATTCTGATGCAAAATATGGAAAATAAAAAATATAGTAAAACCACGGTCAAAAACTATTTACAGCGCTGTGTAAGATGTGCAGCTATTACATTTGTTTAACCAATCCCCCCCCCCCCACCACACACACACACACACACAATTAGCTTAAATAGATAGGAGTATACTTTTTTTTAATTAGAGGCAAAGGTGGAGTTCTCTCGACAAGGGGGTTTAGATAATAGCACGGCTAGCTCCAGATATAAGGCCATACAGCTCAAACGGGAATTCCCTTTTTTGTGAGGCTGGCGTGGCCGGTCGATGTTAACAGTTGTTATCAAGTAGATTTATACACAAATTGAACTACAGTTTAATTAATATGCAACATGTGTTATTGAATGAATTATTATTTTGAGGATAAATAAATTGGCTATTAGAAAATATTTAATGCCAGTCTCACAAGAATGGGAATTCCCGTTTGAACTGTACTGTCTTAAATCTGGAGCTGGCAGTGGATAATAGTTAAGAGATTATAGGGGGGGGGGGGCACTAAGTGTAGTTTTCTCTGCATTGGCACCCACAAGGTCAAAGGAATAAAGGCAGGCCAAAGAAAAACACAAGAAGAAGGGATTATGAGAATGGAGAGGAAAAGATAAGGAGGACGTGGGTGAGTTGCCTGTGATAGCAGTGGATAGGAGGACTTTGAGTAGATTGGGCCTTTGCTCCATTGGGGTATAGCGGCAGAAGAAGAAATCTTATTTGATAAGAAGCTAACTATGAAAACCCTGTATTATGATTGGTTTAGATGCACACTTTCTTGAATTTCTGACCACTCATTGGTTGAGTTGCTAGATAGTGTGTATATTTGATTGGCTGAGGTTGTAGCTATGGGTATATTTTATCTTTGAGTGGCTTATTTGCAAATGAAATATGTATTCTCTCTAACAGAACTACCTGTTTTATTTTATTCTTGTATTTATTGTTCCACATTTGTTTGGAAAATTTCTTGACTTTTTGATATTTTTAACCTGTTGGTTTCAAAATTGAATTGCTTTTGAATTTAGAAGAATGATTGAATGAGATTGGACATTGTAATGGGAAAATTGCCTACATTTGTTTCTTGTATTTATAATTGTGTGAATAGCTTTGTGTGTACACTTATTTTTATGTTTTTGTATATACCCAAGTCTTGTATAGCTCTTAATGCTGTATACATTTTTATATAGTCGACTCTGTTTGTCTTGGCTTGTTCTTGCTTTTAGCATCATTGACTTTGCTAACAACATTGTGGGCTAAACATGGTGTTGCTAGTGCAGGTGTAGACATTAACAACAACAACAAAAGGACTAAAGAAAAATAACAGAAATTAAGTGTCTGTTGTAAATCCGAAATGAAACTAGAAGAGACACTATCAGAAATAACAATATTAGGAAAGAAGTTGGGCCAGAACCAGTACTAAACTGCACCAAGAAACAGGAGATGGAATGGTTTGGACATGTGTTAAGACCACCACCAGATAGGGTACTGCCAAGAGCCCTGTCACTTAGACATAATTGAATCAGAGCTTGAGGTCAACCACACAAGCAGTTAATAGATGGAATATCCATAAATAGCAGCATCTACATAGCACATACCAATGCTTGCACCCGACTCCTCTTCAAAATCTGATGCCGAAAAGCAGAAAAGGACAAGAGAAGAAGAGGTAGCTAATCATGCCAACCCCTATTAGTCGCCTCTTATGACATGCATGATTTTGCTGTTACTATATTTTGCTTTCCTTTATTAGTTTGATAACACTCAGGCAAGACCTTTTTTTTTTTTTTACTATGTAAGTTTTATATGCCATGTTTCCCCACACACAAAATACAGTAATAATAAAGAAAAAAAATTTCTGTAAGTTATATTATGTTTTCAAAACAAATTAAGTGATGGGATATAGTAAAGCATTCATCTGCTGCAGGTTTGCTAGGCCTGTCACAGTTTAAGGAAGTGAGCGATTACTACAAAAGGAAAACAGCAGAAATGTATACAAGTCCTAAATGTAACCAGAAGAGATGGGATCAGAAATGATGATTTCAAGATAAAAGCTGGGATGAATCCAAGGGTAAACTACATCAGCAGTCAAATGGTTCAGACATGTGTCAAGACTACCACCAGATAGGGAACTAACCAGAGCCGTATCACTCAGACACAATAAAAGCAGATGTAGATTTCAACCATGCAAGTGATGGACAGGTGGAATATCTGAGGCTGTAAATATAAGCATCTATGAGTTATGAGTTAGATTATCTTCGCAGCACTCTGGACACATCCGTAGGTGCTCATATTCCCCTCTCAACATATTCATCAGCGTCGTGCAGTTAATAGTAAGCATCTATGTATGGCCCTTTAAGGCTTGTGCCCGATGCCTCCTCAGAACTGGTCACTGAAAGGTAGAGCAGGACTAGAAATCAAGAGTCACAGGGTTTAAATTAATGAGGAAGTGAACAATAGTTCTTTATTTATAGAAGATGACACAAAAATATGCAGTGGGCAGGGGGTAAACGTTTTTGACTGTGTCTACAGTTTCTATACCAGGATGTGAAAGACAAACACACTGACTCATTTTATACTGAGATAAGAGAGAGACCTACTAACTCATTTTAATCAAGATAATAGAGAGAGAGACATACAGACTCATTTTATATTAGAGAGAGAGAAACATGCTGGCTTATTTTATACAAGAGAGGTAGAGAGAGACTGGCTCATTTTATACCAGGATAGCAGGGAGAGACACACTGACTCATTTCATACCAAGAATAAGTAAGAAGAAACTCCACAAGGGAGCATGTACAGCAGGAGTCTACCAATCATCAGTAGAAGTCACCTCTCCTCGACAAATGTTTCGGCCCACGAGGGCCTAGACATTTTCAGAGAGTGGGCCCACCTGAGTTCATGAGGCTCAGGGTTGGTTTTCCCTGCTGCACGTATTACCGGATGTTATTCGGACAGGACAAGACGAATTGGTGACTTTGCAAAAGGTACTATGAGATAAGAAGTCGTTGCGGTAGCATAATTAAGCAGTCTGCATACCTGGACGACCGAATGGGAAGCTTACGATTGGTTTACCGGACTCATGTTGGACTTTGTTGGCAGGTGGCAGAGGGACACTGACAGACAATTTGGACATGATTGACTTTAAGGGATAAGACATTCTTTTCCACTAGACACCAGCTTACTGAGGCCCATCTACCATGACGTTCCGTTGTGTCCACAGCCAGTTCGAGGCCCTCTCAGCAACCTCGCCCAGTTGTTTAAGTGTCCGTTTGAGTTCATTACCTCATAAGCCTAGTTGTTTAATCACATTGTAAAGTGAAGTGGAAACGAGACCTCTTGCGCCTACCTTGACTGCGAAGACTCTTACTGTATACGCTTCGTCTTTCCCCAGACCAGCCGCTAAGTCACTGTATTTCTCTAGCTTAAACATGTGGCTTCCATCCATTTGCGACTCATACAGCACGGTCAGCTCAATCAGGATGAGCTGAGGTTTCTGCGCAGAGTGGAGAACTATGTCAAGTCGCAGGCCGGTCTTCCGGATTAACTCAGGGTACTTTTCATGTCCAGGCAGGTCAAACGCCAGTAACCAGTCCCTCGCACAGTCTAGCACAGATGGAGCGGATGCGAATTTGTTGAATTTCCCTTTGTGAATCTGCCCAGCCTTAAGGAAGAGTATGGAGACGACGGTAGGACTGGCCTTCGCATTGGCCCTGTACTTGTTCGCCTTCAGATACTGTGTGAGCCGGCAAGCCATGACCGAGAAGAATATTTTGCCCTCAACATTCAACAGCAAGATAGGCCTGAATTGAGAAAGACTCTTGAGTCCTGCTCTTTGGGAATGTAGACCCCGTTGGCCTGTTGCCACTCCGGACACATGTGTTTTCGGTTCCACGCTAACCTCAGTAAGTGGTGAAGCATTCGTAGGACTTTCGGACAACGCTTGTAAAGGACGTACGGCACACCATTCGAACCTTAGGCGGACTTACCGCTAGCTCTTTTCACAACTTCCTTGACCTCAGACCAAGAGGGAGGTATCACTTTAAATGATACCTTTGGCAACTCAGGCCGCTCAGGATCTCTGGGTTGTTATCGAGAGGCTCATTCCTCTTCTTGTCTGAATACATTTTGCGTAAATGTGATTCAAGCTCCTCTTTACTGACCACCAGAGTCCCAGACTTCGGTTGCTCGAATAGACCTCGGGCGAACTGGAACGGGTCGCTAAAGAATTTATCTCGCTCCCTTTTGATTCTCCGTCTGTTGTTAAAGAAACGCTCAGCGCGACAGAGGGCACTGTGTCTATTTCTTAGATGCAACCAGACTTCATGCAGCCCCTTCCGTTCGCTGCCTGTAGCGGCTTTGAACCGTTTTCTAAGTGCATTCTTGTCTGCAGAATGTCCCTCTGTCTCCTGCTTATATTCTGCTTGACGCCCGGCGGCGCCTTTTCGACTGTCCCGAACTCGCGGGAACAGTGCTCGTATATAATATTACCAAACAATGTAAGCTTGTCGCCTAACGACTTCTTTTTAAAATCATGATTTAGTTTCTCACATAATGTACCTTTTAACTTACACCACGACACCTTATCGCTTGCAGGTGGGAACCTGACCTTTGAACGCACTTCATCGGGAATCATCAAACGTGCACCTCCGCAGTCAACGTCATGGGCCTCTCCGGGCGAGTGGGGTATACCCTGCCCATCGTTCCCTAACGACTCAGAAACTACCACAGGAGTATTAGTTTTGCGACGGTGTTTACTGCGTGGAGCGCCCTCGCATTTCATCCTTCCGGCATGAGTTCTCAGACCATGCAACCCCGTGAAGCTCTTTCCACATGTACAGAGCCAGCCCGGACGTTGGGCAAGAATCTCAGTCCGGGGGCTAGCAGGGTCGTCACCGTTTGTATCTAATTGATTGGGTCCATCATTCTCCCCCTCTTTCGATGGAGGCATACTTATTTATTAAAAGAAGATAATAGAGAGAAATGCTCTGACTCATTTTAAAGCAAGATAATAGAGAGAAAAACATATTTTCTGATTTTACACCAAATTAATAGAGAGAAAAACATATTGACAGATTTTACACCTAGATAATAGAGAAAAAAAAAACACACCGACTCATACTATATCAAAATGGAACCTGAGTAAGGCAATGGGAGTTTTGTGTGTGTGAGGGGCAAAAACAGTTCGTGGTGACGACTAGCCATGCAACCCTACATCCTGAGGCTCTTCTGTTTCACTTACACCAGCTGTATCAATCTTTCTACATTTCGTTTCAGTGCCTGTTTGGTGATTCTCTGCTCATTTCTTCTCATGTCCAATGCAGTGCCATCGTCTTATAAATAAGTCCTATAAATAACCAGTGGTTGCCCAGACATTGTTCTGATTTCTTCACCCCTCTTGAATTCATGTTATGTGTGGAGGGATGATATGATGAAATAGCTGTAACATCAAATGAAAACATTACATTTGTCTGTGGACAACAAATGAAGCAGGTTCCGACCAGGCAATGATGAATGGACATGTCATGAGAGGAGGACTGTCGAATCGTCTTCCCCTCCCCCACATCACTATCACTTTTGACTTCTTGTTCACATTCAACAGCTGTGGACTTCAGCAGAAAGTGCTGGTTGTTGTTGTTTTAGGGGGGGGGGGGAGTACAGTAGATTTATGCGTTTTCACCTCAGTGGGGGCATTGAACACATTCACAGACACACGTCTGTTCTGAGAGGATGGCATGTGGATCACAGGATGGCATGTGGATCACAGTGTGTGTAAGAACGTAAAGATCTGTTCTCCTTCTGATACCAGAGTAGTTGATAGACACCTAACCTTCTTAGATAAGACCACGGAAAAACTGGACTGGCTGTGCACAGTGCTGTTGGTCCATCACAAGTAATGAAGACCACTTGCATCCAAAGTTAGCTGGATGAAAGTGACTTGCGCAAAGACTTGGATTTAGGAGAGGCAGAGTTATCAATTCGTCGATCTCACTCTCTCGCCTGCGTCCATCTTGATCCAATGGCAGGACAATGTCGAGAATGATTTCGAATGAACCTATGTGCAGTGGATGCCCAACGTGTCTTAGGTGCCCTGCCTTGCTCGAAGCTCTCCACAGAACCTACTGGTAAACACCCTCTTGTCTGTTGAACCAGTAAGAGGTTTCATCCGCATGCAGGGTAGGCATATCCTAATCAACGAGTGGTTAAAAACAAGGTCGGCTACCCTCTCCTGGTTTAGCCAGCCCGTCAAAGCCGTTGTCCGGGAGTCGGTCGCTGTGGCATGATGACAGCTGCTGGGAGCCACAGGAGAGAGCTGAGTGCCAGACCTAGCCTAATGGTGGTGATCTGTCATAAGAAGGACATGACGGTCACCTTGCCAGAGGTAATACTAGTATCTGACACCCCAGACCCCCTCCCCCGTGCACAGTAAATGTCCCTTGACAGCTGAGCAGCGTAGGCCAGTTTGACGCACACATAACTTCATCAGTTAGAAAACACTGCATATGTGATTATGTTGTATGCACATTTGAATCCTCTATGGAGTTTGTGCGGAGGCTGACCTCACAGATATCTACACACACAGCTGTTTCTTATGCTGATCTCACAGACATTTACCTGCAAACCTTTTGTATGCGTAAAGTAAAACATTATGGACCGTTTTCAACAACTTCAGACATTGAGTATATAGTGTTAGACTGTATTTGATAGACCAGCCAGCCCTTGGTTGGTAATGTTGTTAGCATTACGCCGGCCACCTTCCCAATACTCTACCTAGTGCCCATTTAAAGACTGGAAGCCAAGGTTATTTAAAAAAAATCGAGCTGTGTTCGGATTTGAACCCACAAAATTTGGATCCGCATGCGAGTATCTAGTTGCTTCACAACGACGGCTTCCATTTTGGCTATCCTCAGAATAACGGCCACATATTATGGCGGCGAAAAACACACCCTGACAGGGCCTCAGTCACATGTAAATTGCGAACTTCCGGCGACTTAAATTGCAGACCGGCGACTATACCGCCACCGCCAGGAGTATCTGCTGCGTGAGGCGGGGAGCGGGGCTAAACTAGATGGCTGAGACTCACGAGCAGCAGCTTCCAAATCTCCTGCAGCTTTGCTCGTGAGTCCCAGCAATCTAGTTTAGCCACCGCCTCGCGTAGTGGCGAGGGAGATACTCTCGGCGGTGGCGGTATGGTCGCCGGTCTGCAATTTCCATGTGACTGAGGCCCTGTTTTTTGGCCGCCATAATATGTGGCCGTTATTCGGAGGATAGCTCCCATTTTATACTAATACCTCACAAATAAATTTCACACAGATCTAGCAGCTAAAGCATTTTACTACGTACTTTAAGCAGACACATAACATACAGCAGGAGATGGCAGCCATGTTGTCCTGGGTGACCGTCCTTGACCTCCCCGACATTGCTCACTAGGAATGCTTGCAAACACTACGACCTCATTATTCGTCTGCCAGCATCAATGTGTGTTGCTAACGTTCTTTTATTAAAGTATGGCTTTCTATGTTTATTGTAATTTTAATTTATTTTGTTTATTTTTTTTTTATTTTCGTTCTCCATATCTCTTTCTCTATAATTGTTTTCTTCTTTCTTGTCAGTGTTTCTTCCTTTGTGGTCTTCTAGTTCTTTTTCATTTGATTCTATACTTTCTCTTGACTTCTCGTCCTCCTTTTTGTTTTCTTGTCATTGTTGATTTGTGCTTTTTCTTTCTTTTTACATACCATACACATCATTTTTGACCTGCCATGCCTCTGTTTCTTTCTTTTAACCTGTCACAGATTCCATTTTATTGTTTTGACCTACTACATCTTTTTATAACTCTAGGACAACTCAGTTTCTTTTATTTGATCTACTACACCTCTCTTTCTTTCTGTTAAGCTTACATGCCTCTATTCCGTCTATGCCCACCACCCTCAAGGAAACAGAGACATATATATATATATATATATATATATATATATATATATATATATATATATATATATATATATATATATAGCTGGTTGACATTTTCCCTTGAAACTAACCAGGAAGGCTAACTAGGTCAACAAATGCATACAGAAGTTGGATGTGTTGGCCAAACGGCGGAGATATCGCAGCCATGCTATAAATGGACACAGTGTGATTTGATTACATCTTCGGATGAACGTAGAGGAAGAAGAAGACACAGTGACAGAGACCTTTATCCTTGTCTTATGTATGTCAGGTGTGCGGAACTAGATCCAATTTAATTATAAATCCGTCTGGCACTCCATGTGTCAGAGATTCAGTTGGCCAGACAGAGATGTGATTTCTCTCGGAGATACTTCAGTTTAGAGTTTTGTGAATTCTCGTTTGTATTTATGGTATCGTATCCTCATGTAATGTGCTGGTGGGGAATGAAGGTTAAGGCAGACAGACTGCAGTTTTTCGGCCCTTTGAGAACTAGTTGGAAACATGTATACAGATGCTGGGATGTAACAACTGAGAAAGGTAGAAACATGTGTTCTGCATGCAGAGTGGCAAGCATGAAAGGTAGAAACATGTATTCTGCATGCAGAGTGGCAAGCATGAAAGGTAGAAACAGGTATTCTGCATGCACAGTAGCAAGCATGATATCAGAAGTCTTAGAAAGTCAGTGTCGTTTTGGATATTAACGCCAGGAAATGCAGGTGTGTTCGGAAACAAAAAAACACACAGACAGACAGGCTGATTGTGCGCTACTTTGTGAGAAACTGTTGCATGACAAACTAGATGTTGTCAAGGCACTTTGGAAAGAAATAAATAGTGCAGAGATCATTAAGG
>CAJHNH020001657.1:690300-800300 GCA_905116865.2 Candidula unifasciata | reverse complement strand
ACATGTACATTCCTGAAGAGCAAAAGTTCAAAAACTGACCATTTTAAAGCAGCCAATGAAACGTGACCTACGGATGCATGAAAAGCTAGACGTTGTAAGGGCCCTTTGAGAGCGACCATCACGGACTGGGGAGGATGGTGCTGCAAAGGGATCTGGCCAATGATCAATACTTTAAGGGAGACGGATATACAATCAAACTGTTACTGGTACCAGCGGAACTGGAAGTCTGAACTTGCTGCTGAAGATGGGGACGGAGCGCTTAAGAGAATGTCCCGAGTGCTGTGACGTTGTTCCTTAATTAAACATTAAATGTGACACAAGGAGATAAATACCCCTCACAACCAAGAAGCGGCCTTAGTAGTTAATATTTAAAGAGGCAGAAAAAGCAATATTAGATTAGGAAGCAATGAGTCATAGAACAAGCAGCAACATCGAGAACCACAACAATCAGTCAAACGTGACTGTGATCCAGCGTTGCGCACCAGTACACGTTAGGAGTGAGTCAGTTAAGGAATTTCACGTTGAGTTGAGTCAAGAATTGACATCACAGCACTTGGGGCATTCACATGCATGCTCCGTCCTCACCTTCAGCAGCCATCGCAGAGTTCCGATACTGATGGTACCGGTCACAATCTGGTTTTATGTCCGTCTTGCCTTTCCTCTGAGTGTAGTGAGCCGACCAGACCCTCTGGTTACACCCAGGTGCCTCATTCTCTCCAGACCATAATAATCTTTTTTTCTGTACTGATTCCGTTGCTTGTTCCCAAAGGGCCTTGACCACATTTGCCTTGTCATGTATCAATTCACCACCCAATGGCGCAGATCCAGCTAATGTTCCTGCTGGTTCATTACCCACCACGCCGACATAGCCTGGAGAAAAGATCCAGTATGCTCATTACCCGTGAGCTTTCCAGTGAAGCTTGCTACGCGAGGCTTTAAAGTACTACTGGTAATATTAAAGTAACTAAAGTATAAGTGAAGTAGCCTTTTCTACGCCGTCAGACCTAGTGGACATATACGTGGACATATCAGTCGTGACCCTGGTGATGTGGTGAACATCACGCCGGCCGCCTTTACTTCACATGACTGTACTTGGAATCCATTTGAGGCTGTGCCGATCTGGGAGTCAAAATCTTTTTGAAATCAATTTAAAGGGCCTAAAGCCACGACCTTCCGATCCGCAGGCGTTTAGAAGTGGATGAACATCCAGAGCCTTCCCCTGGAGTTTACAGCTGGAGAACGCTAAAAGAAGAAGAAGAAGAAGAAGAAGAAGAAGAAGAAGAAGAAGAAGAAGAAGAAGAAGAAGAAGAAGAAGAAGAAGAAGAAGAAGAAGAAGAAGAAGAAGAAGAAGAAGAAGAAGAAGAAGAAGAAGAAATCCACAACAAAGCGGGTTTTCATAATTGACCCCCGGCTTCAGGATGGACCTAACCTACAAGTGAGAACTATGACACTTTATGGGAAATAAAAGCTGTCGGCTTGATAATGAGAAAGTCACTTGTCGTGTGTCGTTTTGCAGTGCCGCCTTAAAAGCATTTTGTGCCCCTGGAAAAAATCAATGTGCTGGGACCCCTACGACAAATACTCACACGAATGACATTTTTAATTATGACAAGTCACATACATGACATACACATATTTAGCATCACTCTTTGCTCGTGGGCTCCCCGTGCAAGTATCCATTAGTTAGGTTTAGACGACGGATCAACATCGTGGCACAATGGTAGTTACCCATAAGTGCTCCGTTCTACTTTTGACTCAAGCCTGAGTCCGAAGAATCTGAGCACAGTGCACGAACTCTGTAGCACCGGCGAGGATACTGAAATACTTTGAGTAGATTTTTAGCTCCAAATTTCTTGTCCGGGCAGCGCTGTTAGGCTACTCTTTTTCCACTTCCAACTGCCAAAAGATTTTTTTTTACGTGCGCAACAATACACACGGGCGTCTGATCTTACTACTCAGAGACCGTTAGTTAGGGCGGTACTGCCTACTTACAAAAAACGGACTAGAACCAGTTTCCCAGTGGGCCAGTGGCGGGGAAAAGCTTTATATTGTTAGTTTGATCTAAAACTATTTCATATTTACCCTGTACGGACACTGTGCTTGGCCAAGCAAAAGTTGGGCCAGCAGAACAACTACAGCGAATACAGTCTGTTGAAACATCGTGGAACCTGCGGAGGAAATAAAGAACTAACTGACGGACTTTCTACCCCACTAGGACATCACACAAGCGATAAACACCCGATGACACAAAGTGCCACCATGTGGATGAGGATCGCAGTGGAGAGGTCCCAGAAACCGCGTTCAGACTATTGGCCATATTTATGGCCTGCCTATATTGCGGCCTCTGACAAAAGCCAGAGTGGGGCTTCAAAAAAAAAAAAAAAAAATTACGTCCTAATAAGGACGTAAAGAATAACGATATACTCTAAATAAAGAACACATATTTTGTTTTATTCGTTTTGTTCCTTTGTGTTAGTATTTTAGCTTTACCAGAATCGAATATTGCCATCTTTAAATTAAAAATTTCTTTTTTTTTTTTAAATAAAAAGAGTTGAAGTAATCATTGGCTAGTACTGAACGAGTTAATTAAAAAAAAAAAAAAAACCTTACGATACACAGAACAACAGCGACATTATTCTTCAACTATCAGCATTTACATAATACAACATAACCCTTAAGCCTTTAGGGTCATGGAGGTGTATGGAAGAACTAGCGCACAAAACACGCTATCATTCTCTGTCTTCTGTTTGTTGAACAAGTGTTTAGTAATTTATTCCTTTCCATTTCTCAATGTTTTAATTCTAGATTCTCCCCCCCCCCCTTTTTTTTTCTTTCTTCGACTACCCTCTCCTCGCCCCTGCCCCACTTCTTTGAAGTACAATCTTTGCAATCGAATCATGTCTCACCCCGTGCCCGAAACAAACTTGCTTGCGAGAAGAGGCTTTTTTCTTTTTCTATCAGCATTTACTATACTTCTGTTCCAGCGTAGATTTCAAGCTGAAAGATAGACATGGCCAATGAGACACCTTTTTAAGAAAAGAGAGGGGGGTGCCTAGTTGACCATGTATCTTAGTGCACTTGTATTCATGGCGAGGCGCAGACGCCGTCTGGAGGTGACAGGCTCAATTCACGGCACGGTAACTATAGCTTTCGATTTTTATGTTGTCTAGTGTGTTCTTCTATCTTTCTACTTCTTTCTATGAGTGCCGTTCACAATACTTTCTGTTACTTGATTAGATCACAAACAGGACGGTCTTCCCGGTGTCCCATAGTTTATCTGGCATGGTCGCTCCGGTTAGCCAACTTTCTTCTCGATGCCTGGCAACGTTTGGGTAATACTGTTAACACAACGACATCAACAACAACAGCAAAAATGTATGTGTACAACATGTTTGCTAACACTCAAGTGAAACTGAATTTTCTCCCTGAAATAAAATCGTACCTATGCAAGATAAGAATATGCTGTCCACGAGAATATGTTTCTTATGAGATTTCGTCCGACCAGGTCAGGATATTTGCACCAGGACTTTTATACTGTCCTGTTTTTGTTTTTTTTTGGATAAAAACTGCCAATTGTACAGTTTTATAGAGGCTAAATCGTGTCAGATAAAAGACGGCATGAACAGCTGCCCTTGACTTGTGCTACCAATCAAACCAGGAAAAACAATGTGGTCGATCGTTTTCTTATCTTTATAATCACCGTCGTCTGTTTTGTCTCGAGCGACTGGACAAACAGTTACGGAATACCTCAGTTCGAATCTTCTGTAAGGTTATTAGTTTTCACTGTCGGTAGCAATAAAGGAAATCATAACTTGCATAGTGGCTCTAAAATCCTGAGGCTCAAAGATTCTGCCCCAACTCCACCAGGCCACGCATCCCTAAAATGTTATATATAATAATAAACAGACAGTGCATTTATCGGCACTCATAGAAAGAGGGGAAAGATAGAAGGATACACGAGACAACATAAAAATCGAAAGCTATAATGACAGTGCATGAAACCTAACCTGTCACATCCAAATGGCTTGTGCGCCTCACTATGGAAACAAATGTGCTAAGAACATGGCCTACTAGGCACCCCTAAATAAAAGTGTATCTTCACTGGCAATGTGGAGTCCAAATGGAGCAATGATGTGCAATACAAGACTCTTAATGTCCTTTAGCCTTTCTTGCTCAAGCCTACCTCACCTTCACGTGGTGGACCCTGTTCTTCCCAGCAATCCAGTTGAAGGTTGGGGTCTTAACCCCCAGCGGGAAACTGAATGGGACAACAAACGAGGTAAAGGCGAAGGGATGAGCCTACTCTCCCTCTCAAAAGATCCTGAAGTCGGAAATACTGGGCCAGAAGGCGGATCAAAAACCACAGTACTACGCAACCCCACGCTATATATATATGATTACACCGTCAGACAAATTTAATGTTGGTGCTCGTCCTGTGGAGCTCCACCAGGCAGGTGCAGTGCCGGGTTCTGAGCCTCGACAGAATCCACCCCCAGCTACTGGAGGACCTCCTAGACCGTCTTGTGGAGTCAGGAGACGGCAGAGGATAGCTACTGACCAAAACCAGTTAGACAAAAAAAGATCCCAAATTGCCTTTTGTCATAATGCACTGGAATGCAGAGGGGGTCAGCAGTAAGCAGGCTGGCTACAGCAAAAAGATGGAGCTGGAAAACATCCTCTATGAAAAGCATGTCAGTGTATGCTGCATCCAAGAGACCCATTTGCAGGCAGATCAGATATTTAAAGTGAGAGGCTACCAGTGCTTCAGATCTGACAGACAAGGCAGGCGAAAAGGAGGAGTACTTACCCTTGTAAAAAATAGTATCCATCTATGCGAGAAAATGTCTTATATGGATGGAGCTGAGTACCAACTCCTGCAGCTTAAGACAGACAAAGTGGAATTAGACCACCTTAATTACTACTGTCCCAATGACAAATCGCTAAACCTCAGCTCTGTGCCAGTACCAAATACCAACTCTATTGCAGTTGGAGACTTCAACAGTCATTCACAGAGCTGGGGCTATAACCATCTCGACAATAGGGGTGAAGAGGTGGAAACATGGCAAGATGACCACTCTCTGATCCTGATCAATGCCCCCTCAGATACTCCTACCTTCTACTCCAGAAGGTGGCAGACAACGTCAACCCCAGATCTTGCCTTCTCTACCCCAGATATATCTGGAATGATAAGTAGAGAGGTGGGAGACCAGCTGGGGGGCAGTGACCATCGCCCGATTTTTCTCACTGTCCAGAATGTACCAGTTAATACAGGCCCAGTCATCACAAGATGGAACTACAAGAAAGCCAACTGGGGCCTGTACAGACACAGGACAAGCACATTGTTGTCTGCTCTCAAGATACAAAATAGGGATATCAATGCTATAGTGCACGATTTCAATAGATGTATTCTACAAGCTGCAAAAGAAGCAATCCCCAGAGGCTGTCAACACAACTATAGACCGTACTAGTCCAGCACACTCCAGGAATGCCAGGAAACAATGAATCAGGCTAGAAATGATGCAGAATCCCAACCTTCACCTGACAACCACATCAAATGGAAAAAAGCTGTAGCAGTGTTCCAGAGAACTAAACTTGAAGAAAAACGGAAAAGCTGGAGAAATAAAAAAGCGGCTCTAAACCTTGATAAAGATGGCAAGAAACTCTGGAGATTAGCCAAATCACTCAATGAAGAGAGTTTCTCTCCTAGACAAACAATCACGCTAAGTGATAGTGACAAAATCTTCAGATGAAAACAAGCTGCAGATTTGTTTGCCAGAACATAGTGTTGAAAGCAACCTGACCCTTAATGAGGACCATCAGAGATAAATAAGGAAAGAAATACAAACAAATAAGAGACAGACAGATACTCCTGCCTCTATGAGGGAGCCATTTACCATGGGCGAACTACAAAATGCCATCTTTAGGCTTAAGTTAAAAAAGTCTGCAGGTCCAGATGAAATCAGCAACGAAATGCTAATCAACCTGACCTCATCTGCTAAAGTAAAGCTGCTGGAAATTTTCAACATCAGCTGGGAGGAAGGTTTGGTGCCTCAAGTATGGAGAGAAGCCATCACAATACCCATTTTAAAAAATAGGAAAAATTAAGACACAGGCTTCGAGCTATCGCTCAATTAGTCTCACAAGCTGTGTAGGAAAGACATTGGAAAGAATAGTAAATTCAAGACTGAAATGGCACTTAGAATCTGAGCAGATCTTGGTGCCAGAGCAGGCTGGGTTTAGGGAATGTCACAGCATAGAAGACCAAGTCACCTACCTGTCACAAGCTGTAGAGGATGCCTTCAAAGAGAAGAAAAAGGTCCTGGCGGTATGGGTTGACTTCAAACAAGCTTTTGACAAAGTCTGGAAAGATGGTCTCATTGCAAAATTGAAGAGAAATGGAATCCAAGGAAACATGCTAAAATGGATCCAATCCTTCTTACACAGCAGGAGAACTAGAGTCAGTCTTGATGGCCAGCAGAGTAGAAAAGTGTTACTTCGGCAAGGAGTTCCACAGGGAGGAGTTATCTCTCCAACTCTCTTTCTTGTGTATATAAATGATCTGGTGAAAGACCTCCCGACAGGAGTAAAAGCTGCCCTGTATGCAGAGGATCTGGCACTCTGGTGTACCGATGAACACACCACAGTGGCAAATATAAGAATGCAGCGAGCAGCAGATCTCTTGATGACATGGGCAGAAAAGTGTCATGTTGCCATCAACACAGACAAAACATCCACAACGCTTTTCTCTCTTTCCCCCAGGGACAAAGCGGCTAGTATTCACCTAGGAACATCCTTGCTAGAGGAAGAAAGCTTCCCCACTTATCTTGGAGTAACATTTGATAAAAAGCTCACATGGAGCAAACATATAGAAAATGTAGAAGGGAAGGCCAGGAGACGACTAGGCCTACTTAGAAAACTGGCAGGTACAGGATGGGGAGCGAATGGAAAAACCCTAAAGAAAGTTTATAATGGAGCGATAAGACCCCACTTGGAGTTTGGTGCAACAGCATGGTCAACAGCTGCTAATTCCCATCTACAATCGTTAGACAGAGTGCAAAATCAAGCTCTTAGACTCATCACAGGATCCATGAAAACTGCACCAATCCTGAAGATGCAGAAAATAACTGCAATGCAGACACTGTCCTATAGAAGAGACACTAAAACTATGATCCAGATGGAGAAGTTTAATAGTATGCAGTCACACCCAATGAATAAAAGGTTAGATGATCTGGCATTAGGGCGTCTCAAACGTAGCAGCTTTGTCCATCGGGGGAAAAGACTTAGAAGACAGTATCAAGCTGATCTACCTATTAGAACAAAACCGCTGAAACATACCCTATACCCTGTACCTTGGGAGCAAGTCAGTGATACAATACAGATAATGACTTCAGTCAATGGATTCACCACTGGAGATGAGTACAATGATCTTCAAAAACGAACAGCTGCTCTTAGCATGATTCATGAAAACTATCCCGAACAGTCATGGATACATATTTACACAGATGGATCAGCAACCATTGCGGTTAAAAATGGGGCTGCTGGAGTCTTTATTACATACCCAGGCAACCACCGCCACACAAAGTGGATACCCACTGGTAAATTCTGTTCCAACTACACAGCAGAGATTGTAGCACTAGAGAAGGCTGCAGAAATGTTACACAACACCAGTTCTGACTGCCACCAAGTGGTCATATTCACAGATGCGCTATCAGTGCTTCAAGCCCTCAAGAGTGGCAAACTCCCTCACTTGAGATCTGAACTTGGCAAGGTGGCTGCCCAAAAGTGTACTATACTCCAGTGGGTGCCATCCCACTGTGGTATACCAGGAAACGAAACCGCAGATAAACTTGCTAAAAAAGGGGCAGAATGTGACCAGGAAGAGAATGCAGTAACATACTATGAGAAGAAAATGGCCATCCAGGCTATTAGAAGTGAACAGAGTCTGGCCAGAGATGACTACCACTTACTTGACCGGCATGGGCAGGTCATTGTCCAACGTCTCAGGACAGGACATAACAAACTTAACCAGCATATGCACAGGCTTCGTCTAAGTAGTTCACCTTTTTGCCCTTGTGGGCTATGTGTGCAGACTACAGAACATGTCCTGCAAGACTGTCCCGTGTTCAGCCCATTAAGAAAGGAATACTGGCCCAGTGAGTCACCACTGTACACAAAGTTGTATAGGACTAAAAATGAACTCATAAAAACAGTCAAGTTTATCACAAGAACCTGTCTGTTGGGTGTAAATCAGAAAGCGAACACAAGAAGAAGAAGAAGACTGGCAATGTCTTTCGTACAGCTTGAAATCCCAAACTATGGAATACAGGCAGAATTCGTCTAAAACCATTCAAATGGCGCCATTCGTTACATAAATGTCGATTAACCAAGCATAGGTCCATGACAAACACAGCAACAATTTACAAATACGGCAGACCGTAATGCTTTGTCTAGAATACAGGAACATTTAAGACAGAGATTTGATTGGTAGGTATCATTGTGTTACACGTCATTCACAAAATGTGACTCATACAGACTGCGAAGACAGCTTTTAAAGACAGTCTTAATGTGTGGCTAAGGCATTCATGTTTCTTCAAAAATCTATTTTATTGATGTTTTGGGGATTATTCTTATTATGGTTTTTCTCTTTGATTTTCACACACACACACACACACACACCCACCCACCCACCCACACACACAACTTTATTGGATTGCATACTGACAGAGTGAGCCGCCGTGGTGTATCGGCTAGACGCTCGCCTGCGGATCTGAAGGTTGAGGGTACAGGTCCTGAGAGAGTCGGAACCCCCCACCCCACACCCACCCTCCTCAGAAATGACATTGACTCCAAGGTCGACCCAACCTTAAATCATTACCGGGTGAAGCCAGGAAAGTAAAGACAGCCGGCGTGATGTTGAGTCCATAAACCACCGAGTGTTGATTAGTCTATACAATTTTGAAACCTGACACAAAATCACTTAACTGAGGTCACTCGGGGGAAAATCCCCATGTCTGTCTGGCCAGTTAAAGCTCGAAGCACGTGCGGATATAGGAAATGAACTCTAACCATAAGAAAATGTGGAAGTCCAGAGCCGTGACTCAAAACATGTTAAATAAAGCTCTGTTGGATGTTTAATATCTTAGGCGAGGTTGGCCCAATTAAATAGATTCTCAAGATATTCGGTTGTTTACTAACTTAATTTACATATTACCTCAACTCAACTTACCTACCAACTAACTTCCTGTAAAACATAAATACACATAAATCAGACTGCAGATCTACCAACGTACATATCCACCTACTTAATTACGGACCTGAACTGAAGCATGACAACTCCCACCCACACTGGACAACTGCTGCCTTCGTAACCGCATTGTGGTCACCCAGTATAGCTGTACTCTATAGCTATAGTATATAGTAGATGAAAGATGTATCACATAGATAAAGAATAGAATAGTATATGCCAAAACTGCATATGACAAAATAAAGACCATTTTATGCAATAAATCCTTGTCATTGGAGGTTAGGAAAAAAATACTCTCATGCTATATAGGGCCAGTATTAATATATGGTTGTGACGCCTGGACAAATAATAAACAAGCCGAACAATATCATGAGGCCGCAGAGATGTGGTTTTACAGAAGAATCCGTAGAATTGCTTGGACAGCTAAGAAGAGCAATCCAGATGTTTTGAAAGAGGCGAATGCACAAAAAAAAAATTATCACAAACATCAGAAAGAGACAGTTATCATTTTTGTGTGTGTGGGGTCATGTTATGAGAAGAGAGAAAAAAAATATCTTGTGACCACTGGAAAGATCTGTGGAAAAAGAGACAGAGGAAGGCGGTGGGAAAAGATTCTTTACAGTCTTTTGTCAAAGCATGAAATGGGAGGGGGGGGGGGGGGGGGGGGGTCGCAGATTATGGAGAGTCATAATCGCTCACGCCAGTCGGCAAGGCAGTTGATGATGATTATATGGCTTTTCGATTGAAGAGGTGTCCGGTATTTGTACCTGCTTGTTATCATCTTTGAGATGTTAGTTCTACAGACTGCAATACTAGGAAAAGGGAGGAGGGGGGCACTTTTTCAATGTCCTTTTTGACTGTTTTAAAAACAATCGTAGGAAATTATAGGGAAGGTGAAAAAAAAAAATAGTTTATGTCAGCTTTACAAATCCAGTTACAATGAACAAACAAAAGACATTGCGGAGATTAGCCTTCATCAGCAAACAAAGCCAAAGTAGCATACACACTGTAATATTGTGAACACGACTGTGACAAAATTTGAATAAACGAGTCTATATACTAAGTAGGTACTTATCCAGGTCGCTGGTGAAGCTCTTAGAGGTTTGAGATAGACAGAGTGAACAGTGTGGAGGTAAGGAAGATCAACATCGATTGAAGAGAATGGCGGAGTTGGGAATGACAAGGAGATCTGGCCGACACTCTGCATTAAGGAAAAGTCGAGACGGACACACAATCTGACTGCTTCGGGCATCATCATAATTAAAACTACGCTGGCGGCTGAAGATAAGGACGTAGCACTTATGGGAATGTCCCGAGTTCTCTCATGTAGGTTCCTAACTTACTCATATTTCTACGCACATACCTATCTATGTACATACAAATATACATGCGCACCAGCCTGACTACATTGGCACCTGTCAGCCTTTCTGCACACCTAGCACACATCTTATCTTTAATAAGATGCCAAAATATTGACGGTTAGAGAGATAAACACTACGAAGACAAAGACAATGATGATAGGAAGACATAAAGACAATTTAGAAATTAAATTAAAAAACAACATCCTGAGACAAACAGAGGAATTTAAGTATTTGGGAGCAATTTTTACATCTGACGGAAAACTGGACAGAGAAATTAGCTCCAGATGTGCCAAAGCTAATCAAGTAATGGGTCAACTATCTCCCCTGTTGACACACAAGCAGATACCTCAGAGTACTAAAGTGAATCTTATCATAACTATTTTTTGGTTAACACTATGCTATCAATGCCAAATGTGGACACTTACATCCCCCAATGAACGTAAAATTGTGACAACAGAGATGAAATGCCTTAGAAGAGCTGCAGAAGTTTCAAGGAAAGACAGAATACGAAATCATGAAATCAGACAAATACTACGAATAAAGCCAGTCTTACAGGTCATCAAAGAACAACAAATGAAGTGGTCTGGACACCTAACAAGAATGCCCTGGTACTAACCGCCACAACGAGCCACACTAAAACGTTACAACGGGTATAGAGCGAGTGGAAGACCTCGGAAAATATGGAGTGATGGCATTAAGAACAACCTTACAGAAATGAACATCAGTCTTAATAGTGCTCTTGACAGAGCTCTTCAACGAACATTACATCTCCCCCCGATACTTCGATGAGGTACAAGGTGGAAGAGAAGAAGAGAGAGATAAACAACACATTAAACATGAGAATCGTCACATGTTATGTATACTCAGTCATGCTGTTTGGTGCAGAAACTTAGACAATCATTAGACAACCAGAAAATCAATCCGTGTCTGCGGAAATATAATATATAGAAAAATAGGCAGTATTTCATATAAATAAAAACAGTTCAATATAGAGGTACTGCCCAGGACTCACAGCAATGTGTTAAAATTGGAGGTATGTAGCAAGCAAGAATTCCCTTTTCTAACCATCAATAACAAAGATATACTGCATCAAGAGGAAGACTGTGAATGAAAAGACAATTACTGAAAGAAATTTAAAAACAAATAACTGAATTTTTTTGTTGGGCACCAAAAGACAAAACTCTTCACAAACCGTACTGGAGGGAAAGGTCGTGGGCAATAGAGCAAGAGGTTTACAATGTTGCAACTGGGAGTGCGACATCAAGCGATGGATAAACATAAGATTGAGAGAGTGTAAAACCATGAAAAGAGAAAAACGTGCGTGTTGGTTAGTTATACGTGGTATTTGTTGTTGTTTGTTTGTTGTAAAACGGAATCGGTAGAGCGTGTTGGAGATCCATTGTGTCACTGCGGAGACGGCGATTGACTGATATACCCACATACCTAGCACTTTACTTGTTCACTTACTCAACAAAATTACACTTACCTACACACACACACTTACTTACTTACTTAGTCGCTCCTCTTCTATTTTGGGGTGTAAAGAATTTGCCAGAGAGATCGCCAGACGTCTCTATCAGCAGCTTTCTTTCTGGCTTTGTTCCATTCCAGTCCTCTGTCAGTTAGGGACTGTCGGATGTTGTCTTCCCAGCGCACCCTGGGTCGTTCCGGAGGTCTGGTTCTTAGCCTCCCATGCTTGCCATGGTGGCCGATTTTCTCCCATTCTGCATACATGTCCAAACCATCGTAACTGTGACTGATCTACTTGGGTTAGTAAGGGCTGGGTATCAAGATCTTGACGTATTGTCTGATTGCGGACTTTGTTCCTTCTTGTCACTTGGACCACCTTTCTCAGGTATCTCATTTCCGAGGCCTGCAGCTGGTTTCTGTGAGCTGTTGTCATTGCCCATGACTCACACCCATAGGTCAGGACTGGTACATAGGTAGAGCGGTAAACAGCCATTTTCGTCCTCTTGCCAAATTCTCTTTTGCTAAGAAACCCTCGGTTTTTGGCCTGGAAGAGTCTCCCAGCAGCTGCTTTTCGTGTAGCCAGCTCAGTCTTAATGCCTCCGTTTTGGTCTAGTACAACTCCAAGGTATTTGAAATGGTTAACCTGCTCCAATGCATACTGTCCCATCATGATCTGGTGTTTCTTCTCCTCTCTTGAGATCACCATGGTTTTAGTTTTGGAGATACTGATGGTCATCCCTTTCTTTTCAAGCTCTTCCTTCCAGACAAGTAAGTTGGACTGAAAGGTGTGCCTCTGATTTAGCTATCAGGCCACATCGTCTGCAAAAAGCCAGCTCTGATATACAGATTGGTCTCATCTTCCAGTACCCTACAGAGTACTTCTTTGTCTTCTCCTTACAGGTCTTGATGACATCATCCATCATAAGATGAAGAGGTAAGGTGAGAGAATATCACCTTGTCTAACACCGCTGGCGGTCTTGAATTCTTCTGACTTTTGGTCTGCTGTTCTTACATAATTTCTGCACCTTTTGTAGAAACTCTGTATTGCACTGATCAGGGGTGCTGGGATGTTTTTCCCTGCCAAGCAGTCCCAGAGCTTGTTCCAGGGTACCTTGTCAAATGCCTTTTCCAGATCCAAAAAACATAAGTGCATCTCACTCTTATATTCCAGGGCTTTTTCACTCATCTGTCAGTGTGAAGATAAGGTTTTGAGTACTTTGGTTTGCTCTGAAGCCGCTTTGGGCCTCGTCCAGCTGTGGCTCTACCAGACTTCTAAGTCTCTGCTCAAGAACTCTAGAGTAACTTTTACCGGGAACGCTGAGGAGGGATAGGCATCTGTGGTTTTCACATTGTCTGTTATCACCTTTTTTAAATATAGGTATAATGATGGCAACTCCCAATCTTTTGGTATAGTTTTGCTACACCAGGCTGCCTGGAGAACCTTCAGTAGAAGGCGCTCACCTTCGACTCCCATATATTTGACCATCTCTGGTGTTATACCATCATGACCTGCTGCTTTTCCCAGCTCAATCTTCTCAATAGCTGCCTTCAATTCTTCCATCCTGATGTTATCTTCTCCATGATTGAATTCCTTCTCAGCAGTGAGGTCCATTATTTCTGGGTCATGACTTCCCTCAACGCCGAGGAGCTCTGAGAAGTATTCTTTCCATCTGCCCATGATATCATTTGTAGAAGTAAGCAGAGCCCCTTCCTTGTCTTTTATGAATTTAAGTGGGCACTCTTTCTCCTTCCTCATGTTCTTAAGGGTCTTGTAGAACAGTTTTTGGTTTTCTCTTGCATTCTTTTCCAACTTTTCTCCAAACTCTTCCCATGATTTCTGTTTTGCTTTAAGCACAATATTTTTGGTCTCTGTTCTGAGTGCCACATATTGTTTATATTTTTCTATTTCTTCAGCTGTGTTCCTGGCTGCCAGGTATTGCTTCCATGCCCTTTTCTTTTCTCCTATTTTCAGTTTGACTTCTTCCGTCCACGAAGGTGTCCTATGTCCCGCCTTCCACTCGGGACTTCACCACATGCTTCTACTGCAGCTGCTGTGAGGATATTCTTGAATCTGCACCAGAGGGTTTCAGTGTTCTCTGATGATTCTTCTTCAGTTCCTATTGCTTTCACTATTAGCTTCTGGTATCTAGCCTTAATATCTGGCTCTCTTAGCTATTATGCTTTAATCCTCATCCCTTCTTGGTTACTTGGTTTCTTGCACGGTTGTCGGTGTTGCCTTATTGGAGCAGTTCTTTCAGTTGTTCTCTTTATTGTGACCAGATAGTGGTCACTTCCAATCTCTGGTCCTCTCATGACTCTGGCATCTCTCATAAACTTGAATATACTTTTCCTAACTATGGCGTGGTCAATGATGAATTTTTCATTCTTTGAAGGCTCACATCTTGTGTATGCATGTATACGCTTGTGGGGAAATTTTGTGTTTGTAATGACAAGGTTCTGTTCCCTGCAGAATCTGAGAAGTCGCTTGCCATTATCATTCAAAACATTCTTCACCATATCTCCCGATCACTCCACCCCATCTAGAGTGATCATTTCCTACTCTGGCATTTAGATCTCCCAGGAGGATAATTTCATCGTGACAGTCATCTATGGTTCTTTGGAGCAGTTCAAAGAATTCTTCTTTGACATCTACTCGCTGTGACGTGACGCGGTGGATGAAATGTTTATAATGTTGAGTAGGGATCTTCCTTTCAACACATTCCCTCCACCAGATTAACCGAACTAAAATCTGAGCTATGTTGCTCTCAGACAAAGTCCTGGATACCCAAGAAAACAGCCAAATTGGCTCGTTAAGTACATTAACATTAGCTGAACTTGGTACCCACAAGAGAAGGAAAGGAATTTTAGATGTCTATCATTATACTAAATGAGTTATTAGACAGGGCAAATGATTCCTCCGTCATCTACCTCCTCCCGGTGTTATTATGAATAATTAAGGAATTATTATCATTATTATTTGAGCTCCACCAAATGGTATTCTATCCTAACAGTTTAATTAAACATGTAAGAACAGACATTTGGAATTACAAAAACTGATGCAGGATAAGACCATATATTTGATTTATTAACCTAGCAATCAGAGTATGACATTAGTCATCATTATTGTTATAATAGATAGTGATGGTATGGTGATAATGAGGGGCTTCAGCTAGATAACTGAGCACCTAAGATTAGAGTGAATGGATAATGGTGGTGATAAGTTTACATCCATAACACATGGTGAGACGTAACTTAATTATCATAGAACCTCTGACAGCCGTGGGTACTGTCAAGTTCTTCCACCTTTTCCTCCCAGTTCTCCTGGTCCTCCACCTCGGTCCCTGCTCGTCCCGACCTCGTTCTCCACCTCGTTCCCAGCTGGCCGAGTCTAACACAAAGTAGTCTCTTTCATGGACTAATCGTCACATGGGCGCTGTAATCATGGAAACAAAACACATACGTGTAGTATCTTGACTTATACTAAGAATACATGTATCAATTAATATAACATATAATAATAAAATATATCCCATCACTCCTCATATTCCACATTCTCTCCAGTCTAGTCTGAAGGTCTTTTGTCTTACATGGACGTCACATATCCTGCCTTCCCTCACAAGCTATGTCATGATAGTTGACTTTCTAAGTCTGTTGTCCGTCATCACTCAGACTTCCAACAACTGGCTGACATTGATATTACATGACCACGTGGAGCAGGTTATGTGCTGAAAACTCTTACCATGTTATATGTGCATGATGTCTGGAATATTGCCTTTCCAGTGAGCACATGGTGAGCTATTAAAACTCTGCGCATATGGGCATGATTTCCCACAATCCAAGCACATGTTTTCTGTTGACCATGAAACAATATAATCACATTTCATTATAGCAAATGTCATTGTTCACATCTTATTTTATACACATGAAAACATACACTGAAAAACATGTGACACAAACATACAAGAAATAGGAATATTTTAGCAGTTCCCTAACTGAGATAATGAATACTCACAAAGAACTATTTCAAGCAGAATGTGCAGACAAATTAGGAAAAGGTAGTATAGACGAAGCTTAACTCCCTAACCTAAGTATACAAGATTAAAATTAATATTTTCTCATACCTGGGAACTTTCCAGCAAATGCCAAACACGACTCAACCAGTGAAAAATACTTTTCTATGGTAGGTCTGAGTCTGTGGCCTGCTGGCGGCACTATGAGGTAAATCTACAATGTTCGCAGAATAAGTATCAATCTATTGTCCAAATTAAACTCCTCTCTTTACTTAGTTCTACCCAACCCTCAAGACGATGACTTAAGCCACGCTTCTGAGGTAACTATCAGATCGAATTGGCTAACAAGTGGCCTGTCAGTTAATTCTGGACTGACATCCCTAGAGCAAACATTCTTAAGTGACCCAATCTAGTTTACAACGAATCTAACTGGCAGGTGTTAAAAAAGACGGTCAGTGAAGCCATTGTGTTTCCTACTAGACCAAGATCAAACATTCCTAATTGCCAAACACCTGTTCTCCGGAGAATTACACTGACGTGCGAACTCCAGCCTCTGGTCGCCACAATCTCTACTAGTCCACTCTCAGTTCCTCTGATCTAGAAATTTCAAAGCAGCCCCTCAGTCTGTGGTCAGGAGATAACATTCTGACACTGGCATGAGAACAGAATTCCTAGCTACAGTGTAAAGTTTTAGGTAATATTACCCAAGGTTGGGTCGCTTTGTCTGGACTAAGGACTGGAAACATTTAAATCAATTTGGTTTAAAGTATTACCAATAACCAGAAGAACTTATTACAAGTACTAACTTCTGGAACCACTGAGATCGTTTCGTGACACTCGCTCATCTTCATTTGGCCCGTACACAATGACAAAATTGACAATTTTATCTTTCTTTTTCTTTCAGATCTAACACCATTATTCGCTCTGAGATGAATTTCCATCCCTTGATGTTACTAACTTGATTCCTGGCCAACACCTCCCTTGGATCTCTCCGTTATAGGGACACCACTGTAGAGCAGCATACTTCCATCGTGATCTGTGATTCCTTGCCCCTTTTTCTTGGTTTCAGTCAGAGCCAAGACTCCTAATTTTGCTTTCCTCATCTCCCCTACTAACTCGTTTTCCTTTCCGTTAATGCCTCTTATATTCCATGTTCCATAAATCGTAGTCCGTAAGCCATGCCAGTTCGTCGCCGTTAAGATCCGTCCGGTTTTCCCTCTGTAGTTACTTGTAATCGTGGTTTAAGGCAAACAGGTGATTGGCCTGTTGTGCCTTTGCGTGGTGGAGGGGCTGCCTCCTTGCGGCCTCCATGCAGGCCGTCTGGCTGATTCACGGTTACCCACTACTTCCAGAAACGCATGAAGCGAGTACTCAGGTTCAGCCAGACCCTCCTCCTTTTACAGCCGGGCTTGGGACCGGTCTTAGCGGAGTTCTACACACACACACACACGCCCACATTTACTCCCGGGAAGTCATTCATTTTATAACGTCAACAAATACCCTTCCCAGGCCTCCACCAGACCCCCACCAGGTGTTTCCAATATCTTATATCCGTTCCTGAGTTTTAAAAACATCTAACGGAAATCACAGATGGCGAAATATTTTCAAGGTAAATTTATTTCAAGCTGATTAAATTAAGTGTACCAAGTGGCACTTCTCATGACACGATTCGACAAATCACGATCGTTCTGCCTGCCACCATTTAGTAGATGTATATTAATTTCTAGAATTTTTTTTTTTTTTTTTTGGGTATTGTTTGAAGTTCCGAATTCAGTTACACAGATTTTCTGTTTGAATGATAATACTATTTATGCGTTGTGTTAGTTTGCGTTTATTTAATATATTGTGGTAATGAAACATGCGCACGTTAATGCGATGTGTTTGTGTGGTTAAACAGTCAAATACCGAGATTCGGAAAAGATTAGGAACGAAGAGGGAGTTGATGCCGGAAAAAATAACTAGAAAGGAAACAAGTGAAATATTTCGACCATATCAAAGATATAACAATCAACGCTGCTTACTTCACGAGATGCCTGAAATTCTATCTCTCTCTAGCCACTTTCCAGCCCTATGTGCTTTCATTCCCAATACTTCTTCAATGTCCTGTATCCACCTTTGCCTCATTTTCCAGAAGATGCACCCTCCTGTAACAGGCTGGTTGCTTGCCTGTTAATCATCTTGGTTCGGCTGCATTGACTGGCTCAGAATGGCAGGTTTGCAGATTGGAACTCTCCGGGCGCAGGAGAAAACTTTCTCTTTGGTCTGTGGTAATGTCACTAGAAACATTTAGTCCTGACTTCCTGTGGCCAGACCGTACATAGTTCAGGTGCAACGTAGATACAGCGGACCGGGTCGCATGAGATGAACTTGTTCACTAGTTTCAGGTTTTTGCTGTAGGTTCAGTAAATAAATTGTATTAGATTTAGATTTTCATGTGCATCCTCGCGTGTATATTTTTTTTTTAAATTGTAGGCTGCTTTGAAGTTGAGGCGAACTCTCATCTTTGTTAGTTAAAGTGATTAGCACATGGTCTCTTCGAATACTTTGTTGATTGTTAATGTTTTGTTATCTGCGAAGCCTGCTAATTTGTATTCAGTAAAATAAAAAAAATAAAAGAGAAAGGTACATAGTAATGGATAACAGAGGTTTGGAAACATTAACTGACTTCACTTACACGAGAAGCAGTATCTCCTCGGATGGAAATGTAGTGGTTGAAAATCAAGCATAGAATTGCAAAAGCAAATGCTGCTACGGATTTCAGAGTGTCTCGAGATCAAACATCTACAGCACTAAGACTAAATTCAGAATATACAAAACATGCGTTAGGACAATTCTCCTCTATGGAGCAGCAACTTGGAAAACAGACAGAAAGATAGAGAGCATTCTCCAAGGTTTTGATGGAAGACTTTTCAGAAGATTGTTGAGGCTCACATGGGAATATCAAATCAGCAATTCTCGATTACAACAAATCACACAAAAAACGAAGATGGAGGCGGATTGGTCACGTCCTCAGAATGAAGAAGAGAGACTGCAGAGTCAGGCAATGCAATGGACACCACAAGGACAGCGAAGAAAAGGCAGATCCAGAGTAACTTCTGAAGCTGAACTCAAGGCTACACGAAGGACAAAACTGGAGATACTGACGATGGTTCAGGATCGAACTGAGTGGCGACAGCTTTTCTCTACCTTATGTGCCTCCGAGCGGCTAGACGCGCGCCGCTGATCGGAAGGTCGTGGGTTAGCTCCCTGGTGGAACCGGACTTTTCTTCAAAAATGACCTTGGCTCCCAGGTCGACTTAGCTTTGAATGGGTACCGGGTGCAGTCCCGAGAAGTAGAGGCGGCCGGCGTAATGCTGACCACATCACCCATCTTGTGCTGTTGGTCTATGAAATATATGTCTAGCCCTATATGCCCTATACGCCTAAAGGCGTGGAAAAGGGTCCTTTACTTTTTTATGTGCCTCTGGGACCGATGAGGATTGATTGATTGACAATAAACGTATGTTGAATGTGATTATTATAATCTGTTTGTTTGATACAGAATATGACTCGAAGTTCATGCCCGTGGTCTGTCTAGGTGCTGGCTGTGTGGTTTTATATTATCGTAATTGTTGTTTAACTCCCTATTCACACAATAACCGCCTGGGCCAGAAGTAATATTTCATGGTTTCTGCACCGGAGGAACCCTGGTCTTTTCTTTACTTTCCCTGTTTTCGCAGTTCAGCGGGAAACTACTTGTCATCCCTTTTCGCTTCCCGCTAGCTCACTTAACCTCCGTTCTCACGGGACAACCATGGGACTTTAAACGTCAAAAATACTGCAGCTTCCAGGAGAGGATGCTGTTTATGAGCCAGTTCTCCTTGTTGTTCAGGTCCTGCACGATATCGTCGTTCTCCCTCTTCTTCTTCTTGGTCCACGGTATTCTCAGAATTTGACTGTAGCATTTTAGTTCAAACGGTTCTTATTAAAAGTATACTTAAGAGAAAGTTTCAAGCAAGAGAGCAAGCGGCAGACATCGATACAAGTGGGAGAACATTAAAAGATAGGCAAATTACTGTCTGAGAGAGTGTACACCCAGATTGAAAGACAGCGTATTGGACATCCATTTGTGGGTTCCCGGGCTCCGTTAGAAAGAAAAAGAAGGGTTGGGGGGGATAGGGGGGGGGGGGTAGGTAGGTGTACTGCCCTGTAGCAAGCATGCCATAAACTAATTAGGTATGTTTCCTTTGAAATCAGAGTGTGTCTGCCTGCAAAACGAGGAACCAACAGTTTGCATAAAAATAAGCAAGCTACGTTAAATAGGCGTGCACGCAAAACTCAAGTTCTGGAACCAGACTGAATTCCAGAAATGGACGAACAGCCAAAACTTTCCACCAGAGATTATAGCTGGCGAACGCCGAGAATGAGAAAGATAGCCATTGTGATCAATCGATATTGTGGAGACGGTACCCGATTGATTGACAGATTGGTTGACTGGTTGAATGATTGATTGTTCACTTCGCTTCTTTCGTATGCCTGTCTTTTTTTTCGTGTTCCCTTTGTCAGTCTGACTTCGTTTGTGCACGTGTTTCTTTGATTGTATTATTTTAGTTTTTGTCCGTTCGCCCTCCCCCCACCCTCGTCCGGTCCCCTAATTTTCTAATCTTAAAATTCAACACGACAGTAGATATAAGATATCAAGGACACTCTGGACGTGCATGTTTACGAGCCTAGAGATTGTGCAAGAAAGCCAGTGACTTTCTGGCCTGCCAGTGACGAGAACGACTTTGTGCAAAGCACCTGATATATAGGAGATGAGGAGACATCTTTAAAATTACACATCAGATCGATTATTAGTTTCTATTTTCTTCAGTCTATGGATGAATGCAAGTAAACTTGAAGTCTCTGAATAATAGGACTCAAGTTGCCCTGCCGTTTCTTAATACATTCTTTATATCAAGCTCAATATTTTTAAAATACGGGTCTTAAGTTGAGCCTCAAATTTTACACGCCTCAATGCGAGCCTCAAATACTTAGATACAGGCCTTACGTTGAGCCTCAAATATTTGAATACAAGTTTTTAAAAACAAAGTAAAAAAAAGTAAAGCTTTCTTTTCTACGCCTTGTCACATATCACTCCTGTCGCGTGCCTAATGTAAGGATTTCTCCTTCAGAACCAGCAGCACTCAGAGATAATTTTGTTGAGTCGTTTGGCTCGTATTGGTCTAAGGGATTCCCCGTGGCCAATATACGATCAACTTATCTCTGGAGTAGGGCAACTCAAGTATTGGCACTACAAAATATGTCAATATATATATATATATATATATATATATTTCTAGGCACACTTGGCTGGACACCCCCACTACTTACTAAAGAAAGCCCCCAGGTTATGATAGTTCATTATCATAACCATGTTAACACATATAAAGAAGATACACATACATACACAACTGCGAAACACTTAAAAACGGTGAAATAGAGACACCTAAGTCAGCCATGAAAATGAATGTATATAATCAATATAAATTAGATATATAAAAGTGAGACAAATTGCCAGATCTCAGGAAATCATGTCCACATCACTAGGATCTACACAGACAGAAGGCCTTGGAGATGACATCTTTTCATCACTGGACACAGGAAGCTGTGAGGAACACAACATCATGCGAAGCATTAGACTTATCTTCTCTTATCTCTGTCTATGATGCCTCCCTCAGCTCCGGATGATTTGACTGTCTTTGACTCTGGGAATTCTGCTCCACTGGATCAAGTAGCAAGAGTACTTCACTGTACAGCAACTGTACTGGTATCTAGCATGTCTATATCACCAGTAAGGACACACAATGTCTTAGAGCCACATTACTCTGGCACTGGTAGCTGTTTGAGGCACAATCTCCCCCATTTTTGGAGATGTCAGGAACCTTCACAGGTGTTAGCTGGTGGTTAACAAGTTGGTTCTGGTGGTTGGATGTTGGTGAGTGGATGTTGTTGAGACTGTGAATCTTCTGCCAGCTCTTCAGAAAATATACATCCTGTCAAGAAAATAACTCAACATTAGTCATCATCAAGAGGGTAACATCTTGACAGGAAAGACAGAGCAAGCATAGTCATCAACTCCCATCTGCTGACTCCTCCCTGCTCTCCTGTTTCATTCCTCAGATTGCCTCTCCAGACCAAAAGACATAAGTCTCCTATATTTATCTGTCTGTTTAGTGCAAGCGAAGGCAAGTCAGATATGCAGTGGAGATAGATAAAGTGGTCTAACACATATATCATCTCCCCCTATCCCCCTCACTCTGCACACACAAACACCAATATTTACTGTCAGTACCTGCATTCACTAGTTTTCCCAACCGCCCCAGCACTCATTGATCTGGGTCAAGCACACACATACTTTGATTAACACAGCCCTGACCCAATTCTGTCCCCATCTCGTATGTACAGATTCTGTAAGTAGTTTAAAACGTACACAATTGTAAGGGCATTAAATGTTTATCAGTATGGGTGGTTTATTGAGGGCATAAGCTATTTAGTCTGTACAGTGTAAGATCTACGTTCGAATCCGCTTCTCTAGCGATCAAGAATGGTAGAGCTAAGTGAGATCACACAGCCGATATGGATTTCTCTACAGCAGTGACTACTTTACAGACAACATTCTAGGTACTCGTAAACTATAATTAACTTACCCAAGCATATGTAAAACTGAGACCTTTCCAGATTGCCTTGAAAATTTAAAGTATACAGGCACAGATTAACACATCTGGAGGCTTGAGAAGCTGGCAAGGAGAATGGCGTCAGTTAGACATTTCAGGCGTTGGTACAAAAGAAGTTCCTTGTATACTGGGGCAAGGAGTAAATCGGTTTCCAAGAAACCTCAATTAACTCCCTAAATATATCCCCAAGAGATATACATTTAAAAGTGGAGTTTAGTTAAAGTACCCAGAAAAGGCAGACATAATAATGTTGTCCAATACAGGCCTATATATATAGATATAAGGGACTATATATTTCTGGGCGAGTCCAAGTTTGAATTTTGTGCAGATTACAGGTAAGACAGGTTATCAGCCTTACAAACCGATGTGTAATGACTATCATTTCACGACACGCCTTTAGGGATATAGGACTAGAACACTCGGCACAAGATGGGTGATGTGGTCAGCATTAAACCGGCCGCCTTTACTTCCCGGGACGGCACCCGGTATCCTCTAAAGGCTGGGTCGACCTGGGACAAGTTTCAAGTCGAGCCTCAAATACTTGGATTTAAGGTATCAAGTCGAGACTCAATGTTTGGATACAGGCCTCAAGTAGGGACTAGACATTTCTTTAAAACATGCCTGCAGCCAAACTTCAAATCTTTATAGCTTATTACGATCATATTATGTCTGTTGTTGCTGACATTTTACAGTATATAGTGTGTACTAGAATCACAGATTGCGCATTCCAGAATATAAGATGTACACTCGACATCGGCCTACAACAGATCTCAGATTGCGCTCAAGATTTTGACCCTTCTGCCATGCCGGCCTTATCAAACAGATGGCCAGGCTTATCTTGTGCAGGTTTTTGCCCTGAGAGATGCCTCGACTTTGCCGAAGAAGGAAGGGGGTTGGCGGGGGGGGGGGGGTTGGCGGGGAGTGGGGGGGGGGGGGGGGTTAAGACTGCGCGCTTTTCCGAACCAGTCTCTGAAGAGACTCTGGGAAGTAGGGGTGGGGGAAGTTTCTAGGTTCATAAAGGTGACAAGGCCAACATAAGTGATTACATTCTTTAAACTGGAACCCGCAGGGGCATAGAAAGAAATACAGGACACACACACACACACACACACGCACGCACGCACGCACGCACGCACGCACGCACGCACGCACGCACACACACACACACATGGTCAAGGAAACTGTAGAGTAAAGTTTAAACAAATTGGGTGAGGTGCCTGCGATAGCAATGGACAGTACAACCTGGCTTGAGGGCCTATACTGCATGAGGACATAAATGTCATTTTACGATTTGCTAGCTAGGGGGTAGTGAGTCTACCCCCCTCCCCTCCCCATTCCAAGGGGGCACCGGAATCCACACTAAGAGGGGACGAGACAACAACATTGACATGATCTGCAACAGCATTGACATGAACTGTGATTCTGATGATTACGATCTATGTTAGTTTCATTTTAAAAGGCTCAGAGTTGACTTTCCTGCACCAGATTTTATCCCATATGAATCTCTCTCTCTCTCTCTCTCTCTCTCTCTCTCTCTCTCTCTCTCTCTCTCTCTCTCTCTCTCTCTCTCTCTCTCTCTCAGTAGAATGGCTAGTACGAACTTCGTAGCTCCAGCTGCGACCCACTGCGACTTAAAATGTGAACAGAACGATGCATTCCGCGACACAATCTACCAGCTTCCTAGCTCCATGTACGGGGTTGAACCACTATGATGATGATGATGATGATGATGATGATGACGACAACGGCAAAGAGAGTACATGCCGTTTATCCCCTTGGGATTGCTACCTGAAGATTTAACATCCGGAGATTTTACATCTAAATCTGGATGACAGGCCAACAGGGTTAATTCCAGATACCCTGTTCAACTCCCAGAGAAGTTCTAACTGGGAAACCCGTACCAGCTACATCAGCCAGGGGTAACCTTCAGTCCATCAGGGTAAGGCCCTATATTATGTGATGAATGGTGACGATGATGATGATGATGGAGCTGGTGTAGAAATACGAGCTATCGACTGTTTACACGTTACTCAAGCCATACCACTTAAAGATGCCAGACTCCAATCTCTCTCAGCTTCCTTCACTCATTTATTTGATGGATACATCGACGGTGAGCTTTAGTCTAGTGCAGTGGTTTTCAAACATTGTAATGTGGCGTCACCTTTCGAATACATGGCAAGACCCCTACGCTCTAAGATCAATCTATAATTGCGTGAGTAAGTGACATACAACCCTACCATGACCGCACAAAGAGCGATAAACACCGGTGACACAAAGTTGCCACTTATCTATAAGTATATGCACAATTTCTTTCATTTTGACTGCGTCTGTGGCTAAGGCATTCCTAACGCGCTTCATAATGCCAGGATGCCAGGTTCGATCCCAACTGCAAGCGATTTCGTAGCAGATCGCCTCGCGTTAGTGTCATCAGTGGTATCGAGAACCGATAATTCATAGAGCAATGGCAAACTAAACTGCTGAACATAAATTTGCCTAGAAAAACCCCAACAGTCCCCGCCCCCCTTTTTTTAAACGCCCACAGAAATGCCGTGGTTGGTTCTGCAACGTCCTGTAATGGACACGCAAATAACTTCATTTTCGTAATAATACGATTTTTAAAGTAGATATCCAAACGGCACATAAAAACAAATGTGTCCATTGCTTTTAAACAATTTGTGAATAGTTGTTAAAAAAATGTTTTTCGTTGATTTAAATTTAACACAATGTTAGTGTAACAGTTTATTACATTTTCGCGTCATAACAATTTTTTTTCATATGCATTTTTCATTTCATAAGAACTGTCGCCGGTGCTACGGAGCACGTTCTCTGTGCTTGACGTCATCTTTAGCAACAAAGAGAGAGAGAAGAGGAGAAAACGAGGAAATAACCCGATTGAGACCGGTACCATCAGTGTTGGAACTCTGCCCTGGCTGCTGAAGATGAGGACTGAGCACACATGAGAATGCCCCAAGTGCTGTGATGTCAATTCTTAACTTAACACAATACATGTACAAATGGACTCAGTTTCTAAACTTCTTGAACTCTCCCCCCCCCCCCCCCCCCCCCCCCTATTCAAACCTCTCTCCATCTCTCTTCCCGCTCCCTTTTTTGTCTGAAACTTCTTTGCGCCCCTCCCCTTCCCGGTGTGCCTTCTATATTGAAAATCACAGGTCTAGTGGGACTAGTCAGTAGTGCTGTGCTGGAGTCTGTTTTGATAGCGCAGGACCGGGAATGAGAGTTGTTGCATCCAGTGTAAGGTTAAGCCCCGTTTAGGGAAATCTGTACTTAGACAACATTGGTTACTGGCTGTGGCATCCAGGTGGTTTGTGCCCGGATTATTTCTGAGTGGATTTAATAAACACTTTATTTTCTTGACGGATTATAGAATGTGGTTTAATCGTGGAGTTCAGTTTACAGTTTTGGAGGGGAGAACTTCTGTGCATTAACCACACTCACATAGGAATTATGTTACTTGGTAACCGCGGGTTAACTAATTTGATTGTGTTCTAGACTGAACGGGGCTAATTGGATTTTCTTGTGGTTCGCATCCGACAGTTCTTTCTTATTCTTCTTTTTTAATTTTTATTAAGCATTCACGAGCTGTAAACGCCGGCGAAAAGTTTTAATGTTTTGACCACTCCTGGTCTTTGATCATGATCTAGAGCTTGAGTTGTGCCTGCACATCCGTTTTACAGATCTGGCTTATTTTTATGCAGACTGTTGGTTCTTTGCCCCTTAGCAGATGCACTCCAACTTTGAAGGAAATAATTCTATTTAGTCGTCTCCTACGACATGCTTGTTCGACCCAATAAGTCTATTCTTCGTTCTGCAAAATGGAGCTCAGGAACTCACACGTGTTGGCTATTTGAGTCACCGTGTAAATCCTTCAACTCCGAAAGAATAAAGTGGACAGGTACTGACCGTCACAACAGGGACGGTCTTTAGGCAACGCTTTTGTGTGTGTTAAACGGTACGCAAACGGTACCTCTTTGTATGTGTCATTTTGCTTATAGCACTACTGTAATAAACACTATGTGGTGTGAGTACCAGCACCTTATTAGACACTTTATCGTCCGCATAGAAAAAGGGTAATATCTGCAATCCTGGCTACACAGGCGCAGAAACAACAACATTACTTAAACTATTATCCTTCTGACCGCTTTTGAACAGTCATAATTTTAAACCAGAGATTGGCCCGGCTCGCTAGTTTAGTTGGCTAAATCTGACTTCGCAGCGACCAGGTGACGAACTCCTTGTGGTCGGGGTTCACGCCCGAGGGTAGGCAGAAAAGCCAAATTTCTCCCAGATTTACGGTATTTATCATGGAATCAAGGTCGAAGGGTTGCGATATCCATAGTACCTAGCCAAAGGGTTAACAACTAACAGTATCTAAAAAAAAAAAAAAAAAAAACAGATTGCGTTTGAAGTGCTTATTATTTACACTAGTCGCAGCACATTGGTTCCCACCCCCTTCCCCTCCCCGCATGTCCGCCGAAATTCATGAGTTCGAATCCGCGCCGAATATAAATTTTTAAATATATTACTGCCTCCGACGTCGACCAAACTTAAAGCTGGCGTCTCGATGTCATGGAAAACATACGTGGCTGGTATGAAGTAGAGAACATCATTTATCTAGTGCTGACTTGTATTCTTCTCTGTGTCGGCGTCTGAGACCTATATTACGCATTGCGATCGCTCTTCATAATGGCAAGGTATCAGATTTGGTCCCAGCTGCAGACGATTTGGCAGCAGACCGTATGCAATGTCAATCTACTGAACGTAAAAACTTACCTAGAAAAACCACAACAGCCAAAACAAATGCTGGGGTTGGTTCTGCAACGTTCTGTAAAGGTTACGCAAAAAACGTTTTATTCTTCTCTGTGCTACTGGTTAAGGGTTAACATAAATGACGTCATAAGACACGGGAGCGCTCATAACCGCTCTATCTTCTATAATAGATAATTGAGTGTATAGAGACTAACTACCAGTGTCGCACAAACCGTTCGGATGCTTTCTTAAAATCCTACTCCAAACAGGGGAAATCCACAGGTCACGGGACAGTCTAATATTTCAGAGGGTGGTAGATAGGTTGCTCACAGTCGTGGGTGCTAGGCTGCATGCAGTCGTGGGAGCTAGGCTGCACTCTCTCGTGGGACGTAGGTGGGTTGGGGTAAGGGCCAGTTCTAGATGTTTTGGAGTCGTTAAAAGCATCAGAAAGCCGGGAAACCCAGTCTTACCATCTTCTGTAATGTTGGACTGTCCTGTAAAGTCATCTGGGGATGGCATATTAGGAAACAACCATCGTTAGTGTAGACTGTTTTACCTTATTCAGTGCGGATTATTATTTTCGTATTATTAATGTAAACGCATTCAAAATTAAATGCGCAAGAAAACTTCTTTTAAAAGTCAAAGCCGTAAAGCGTTGGTAGTCATGTCTATCTACAGCCTTCTATCTCACGTGCTTTCAGACATTTATGACACAGGCGATCTTCCATACCATGATGTCAAAATGTCTAGCATCTTCTCTCTCGATCTCCATCTGCCTCTTTCCCCATACAATTTTCCCGCTGTAAGAATTTAGTCCAGTTTTCACCTTTCCATGACATGACCAAAGAATATAGACTGTCTTCTTCGAATGTTGGTAATCAGTCCTCTTCGCGAGTCAGGTATGAAAACTAGCTGACATTAAAAAGGACGAACTCAAGAAAGATGAAGAAATAACAGAAATATCTGGATAATTGATTGTATCATCGGTAATAAAACAAAGAAGTTGACATTATATTGGGTTTAGCATGTTGAGATATGGAAAGCGAAATATCAAGCAGGTACCGAGTCAGGAAACAATGGGACTGAGGATGCGAGTGCATGCAAGAAAACCCCTAAACGAACGTTGTTAAGAGAGGCCAAATGAGCTAGACTTTATTCCATCCATGATATCACAATGACTGCACAGGATTGAACGGAATGGGAACTAGACTACGAGCTTCTATGCGACACAGCATGATGATGTATCAAATCAGTCCTCTATGTTTGGCATCTATATACTGTGAGTTCAACGCGAGCGGAAGTACTGAGCCCGTATCCATGCCAACGACCTCCCGAGCATGAATAAAGTAAAGGATCAGATGCCAGGACAGTATCATCGGGCATAAGATGTTAAAAATATATTTTGTTTCTGTATGTTGTTTATTTCTTCTTCTTCGTTCACCGGCTATGAATTCCGGCGGAAGGTCCCGGTTAATCGTCCGCTGGGCCTTTTGGCTTTTATCTGGACCTGAGTTTTGCGTGGTTGCTTATTTATATGTGCATTGTTTTTCTATCTGCACGTTTCTTATCGGTGTCCGCGTTATTTGTCTATGTGTCTGTTTGTACGTTCTTTGTCTAGCCATAGGTCGCCTTGTCTATTCCTAAGTTGTTTTTCTATCCGGGTGTTATTTGTCTATCTGTACGTTGTTTATCTATTTTACATTTTCTGTATTTTTGTACGTTTTTTTTTTCTAATTGTACATTGTTTGTTTGTCTGTATATTGTTTGTCTATTTGTACACTGTTTATCTATATGTACAGTGTTTGTCTATGTGTCATCATCATCAATATGTAGCAGGTCCTTTGCAGAACGTCGCTCTCATCACAGTCTGCCTGAAAGAAACTCGGTCTCTCGCCAGCTCTCCCGCCTCATGAACTTTCACACTCAATGAGTCACTTATATCTTGTGCGCATCTTTGTGTCGGTCGGCCCCTGCCCCTCCTTCCTGGTACCATGCCTTCTGCTATAATTTTTTTCAATCCGCTGTGGTGCTTGATATGACCAAAATAATTCAGCTTCCAAGAAAGGATGCTGTTTATTAGCCAATCTTCCTTGATGTCCAGATCTTTTAAGATGTCAATATTTCTCATCTTTTTTGTCCAAGATATTCTGAGAATCTTTCTATAGCATTTAAGCTCAAAAGCCCCTGTTCTCTCTCTTAAGGACTGAGAGAAATTCCATGTCTCACATCCGTATGTAGCCACAGGGAAGATGCATGCTCTTAAAATTCTAATTTGTATCTCCTTCCTGGTGCTTAACCATAAACTTTTAAGGCTGTTTAATCTTTGCATTGCTAGTGCCATCCTCCTTTTAATTTCTGTCGAACAGTCTCCATGTTTTTTTTCATTATAGAGCCTAGATATTCAAACTTTGTGACATTTTCAATTTCTTTATCATTTATTGTTATTTTTGGGTGACAGCCAGTTTTATCTGTTGACATTATTTTCGTGTTCTTTAAATTCAAGAACAGATTTTGATCTTCACTGTGCTTTTAAACAGACAATATTAAATTTTCTAGTCCTTTTACGCTGTTCGAAAGGAGGACTGTGTCATTTGCGTAGCGGAGTTCCGGAATAGGGTTGCCACCCAATTTTGAGCGGATCCACAAGTCTGGTCATTTTTGACATTTCTCATTATATTTTCTGCGTATATATTAAATAGGTATGGTGAGAGAATGCACTCCTGCCTCACCCCCTTTTGCACCGCGAACCAATCAGATGTTTCACCAGCTGCTCTGATGGCTGCTTGTTGTTCACGATAAAGCTTTTCTATGTGTACACTGTCTATTTCTACGTTTTGTCTCGCCACCAGTTGTTTGTCTCTTTAGCCTCGTTTATCTATCTGCAAGTTAATTTTCTATCTGTACGTTTTGTCTAGCCATGCTTTGCTCGACTATCTACACAGTGAATGACCATTTTTATGCAGTTTGTCTATGTGTACATTGTTTGCAATTTGTGCTTTGTTTGTCTAGCCGCGCGTTATTTACCCAGCTGCACGCCCAACGTTCACACTTCACATATCTACCAACCAGACTGCCGCGCCCACCCTCCAATTAACACTTGTGTCAGTCAGAGAGCATTCCTCCATCTGGTTTTGTTTCCGCCGTGGTTCCGTATCTCCAGGAACAAACACAAACAGTAACTGGGAACACGCGCCCACTTTTGTTGTGTCACACCCGGAAATATGCACACAGGGCGTGAGCTCAACCGTCCCGTAAACAGGATTATTCTCCGCCCTGTTTCTAAACATACTCCGCCGTGTATAGCAAGGGTTCTTACATTTATGGGTGTTGTGGGGCCTGGTAAATCTATTGAATCGCGTGGAGCTATTGTGTGATTCTAAAGCAGTTCCTGACAGAAATAAAACAGGAGAATAAAAACGGAGTAGCTGAACAGATTGATGAAGGGTCAGACAGACAGACAGACAGACAGACAGACAGACAGACAGACAGACAGACAGACAGACAGACAGACAGACAGACAGACAGATAGACAGACAGATAGATAGATAGACGGACAGACAGACAGACAGATAGATAGATAGATAGATAGATAGATAGATAGATAGATAGATAGATAGATAGATAGATAGATAGATAGATAGATAGATAGATAGATAGATAGATAGATAGATAGATAGATAGATAGATAGATAGATAGATAGATAGATAGATAGATAGATAGATAGATAGATAGATAGATAGATAGATAGATAGATAGATAGATAGATAGATAGATAGATAGATAGATAGATAGATAGATAGATAGATAGATAGATAGATAGATAGATAGATAGATAGATAGATAGATAGATAGATAGATAGATAGATAGATAGACATAGATAGATAGATAGACATAGATAGATAGATAGATAGATAGGATAGATAGATAGATAGATAGATAGATAGATAGATAGATAGATAGATAGATAGATAGATAGATAGATAGATAGATAGATAGATAGATAGATAGATAGAATAGATAGATAGATAGATAGATAGATAGATAGATAGATAGATAGATAGATAGATAGATAGATAGATAGATAGATAGATAGATAGATAGATAGATAGATAGATAGATAGATAGATAGATAGATAGATAGATAGATAGATAGATAGATAGATAGATAGATAGATAGATAGATAGATAGATAGATAGATAGATAGATAGATAGATAGATAGATAGATAGATAGATAGATAGATAGACAGATAGATAGATAGACAGATAGATAGATAGACATAGATAGATAGATAGACATAGATAGATAGATAGATAGATAGATAGATAGATAGATAGATAGATAGATAGATAGATAGAGAGATAGATAGATAGATAGATAATAGATAGATAGATAGATAGATAGATAGATAGATAGATAGATAGATAGATAGATAGATAGATAGATAGATAGATAGATAGATAGATAGATAGATAGATAGATAGATAGATAGATAGATAGATAGATAGATAGATAGATAGATAGATAGATAGATAGATAGATAGATAGATAGATAGATAGATAGATAGATAGATAGATAGATAGATAGATAGATAGATAGATAGATAGATAGATAGATAGATAGATAAAGATCTCTAGCAGACACACGAGTTATTATGTTTTCTCCCCCTTAAATAGACACTGCAGTTTATGTTGCGCATGTTTTCTCAGTCCAGTTTGACAAGGTTTTGCATTTTACGGCACTGTGACGTCAGAGGTCTTAGAGATTTCCGGAAATGGGGCCACCTGTCTTGTGTCCCAGTGTAGGTCAAGGTGAAATGTTGCAGACACATGGGGATCTGTCTGGGAGGAGAGCTTTCATCATCATGTTCCTTGTAGTGATGCTAATCGCAGAGGTGAGTTGAACGTTGAGTACTTGGTGAATTCAGTCGACAGAACTATGACAATGAAAATGGTGACAATTCAGTTTATGACGGCGAAGACGATGATAAAGATGATGATGATGATGACAATAAAGAAGATAAAAATGAAGACGATGATAAAAATGATGATAATGATGACAACAATGAAGATAACAATGAAGATAATGACAATGAAGTTTATGGGGGAAAAAGATGACGACGATGGAGATGGTTATGACGACGAAGATGATGATAATGATGACAATGAAGATGAGTCTGTGAAGAAGAAGATGATGGCAAAGATAATGATGAGGTGAAGATAATAACGATGATATGAAGAAAGTGATGATAATGACAATGACGATGATGACGCGAAGAAGATGATGACGACAAATATGATGACGACAAAGGTGATGACGACGATAATTATGATGACGATGACGAAGAAGGAGATAATGTTGATAATTCTAAAGATAATGACGATGGCGACGACAACAAAGAGTATGACGACAACGACATCGAAAAAATGATGATGATAGTGATTACGATGGTGATATTTTATGATTCACGCAGATGACAGAAGCCATATCAGATTTTGGGATGAACTCGCTGACTATCCAATCTAACGAAGACCTTCACAGGAGCAGAGCCAAGACTGAAGGAACAAAAAGACGCAAAGGTAAGATGGGGGAAGTGATGATGGTAAATCCTGGAACACTTGTATTATTTAGTACTTTAGTGTTTTTGACTTTTGGCGATACGAACGGTATGTCAAGCTTTCCAAACAGAAAAGGTCATAGTTTCAAGGCTCTCAAGAAATATGAACAGTATTTCAAGTTTTTCAGGAGATAAGAACAGTATTTTATGGTTTTGAAGTGATACTGGTGGCATGTTAAGGTTTTCAAGAAATACGAATGGTATTTTAAGGTTTCCAAGAGAAACAACATTATTTCAAGGTTTCAAAAGGTTTCAAGGTTTTTACGAGATACGAACAGTATTTCAAGGTTTTCAAAAGATACTTACAGTATTTCAATGTTACCAAGAAATCCGAAAAGTATTTCAGTGTTTGCAAGAGATACGAACAGTATTTCAAGGTTTGCAAGAGATGCCAAGTGTGTTTCAAGATTTCTAGGAATCGTAAACCTTATTTCACAGAGTTATGAAACATATATAAAGGGTGTCTATATAAAGCCATAAGCATTAAAATAATATTAAATAAGGATAATAATAAACACGAATCTTCTCCAAGGTATTTTCAACGAACGTTTTTAATGGTTTTATGAAAACGTGCTTACAAGATTTTGTGAAGAGCCGGACTTAACGTAAAGAGCCGGACTTAACGTAAAGAGCCGGACTTAACGTAAAGAGCCGGACTTAACGTAAAGAGCCAGACTTAACGTAAAGGGCCGGTCTAGACGTCTTCAGCTGTAAAAGTAAAAAGTAAAGGACCACTTTCCACGCTTTCGGGCAAATTGGGCGTACAGGGCTAGACCTAAATTTTATAGTCCACTCGGCACTCGGTTTGTGGTAAAACAAGAAGGTAAAGGACCATTTTTCAGACCATTTGCGATAGGGAAGGCTAACCCGGTCAACAAATACCCACAGAAGTCGGATGTGTTGGCCGAAAGGTGCAAATATCGCAGCCATGCTGTAAAAGGACACAACGCAATTACATCTTCGGATGAACGCAGAAGGCCGGGCATATAAAGCTAGACCGTCGATCGCCTTTACTTCCAAGCACTTTACCTGGTACCAATTTTAGGCTGGTACTATGCGTACCAGACAAGCTATAAACAACACATTCATACCAACACTTTGCTACCAGTGACAAACTTGGGCATTATCAAAGTCTAACCTACGTAAAATTCCTACGCGTGGAATTAGATGTCAGAGGAAAGCCGACGTCCTAACCACCCTAGACAAAGCAAGAAATAATATTGTCAGACAGACTATGCGAACAACGATATGCACTAAATTCACGGGAAAATATGAAATCGAATGGTTTGGTCATCGAGTAAGAATGCAAGCCAGAACAACTACCAATGCAGTCGCTACACGTGAAGAGATCTGAAGTAAAATCAAGAGCCGCCCCTGGAGAATATGGATTGATGACATTAACGACCTTCTACATCGACCTGAAATGACAATATTCATTGCTACCCACGAAGCAATGGAACGCAAACTGTTCCTCCCCGCGTCGCTTAACGACGAAAGTACAGAATTAATAATGATGATAAAACCATTCTGGTGGGGTGGGAAAGGGGGGGGGGGGCAGGGATGTGATTGACCTATTTTCCACCCACCGACCTAGCTATGACAGTGACTATCCCCGGACGCTTGTGCGGAAGGCAGCCGTTAACCAGAGGTCTCGTCTCTTACGGTCGGCTTATGTGCCATATGCGTTGCGAACGAGCTTCTTAATGTCGGGGTACCAGGTTCGATCCCAGCTGCGTTGGTTTCGATGGTGGTATCGAGAAACCGACTGTCTAGAAAGCAATGGCAAACATTTGCCCAGAAAAACCACAACAGCCAAAATATGCTGGAGTTGGTTACGCATTGTCCTGTAAAGGAAACGCAACTGACTTTTTTAACATCTCTAACGCTTTCAGCTCGTTTCACAGTCCGCCTTCATCTGCCGGGTGTCCAGATGAGCCGACACCTCAACGACAGAAGCAGCCCCCAGTATAGAACGCTGTCTGGAGCTTTGTCTAGGGATATACAGCGCTTGTTTGTCAACACTCCCGGCAAACAGAGGATCTCAAATATACGCTTTAGGTAATTTGACGTTGTGTACTTATCCATTCTTCAGTTTGTCTGTCTGGCTATCTGAATATCTACATGTCTATCCAGTTGTGCCTGTCTTCTTCAATGCTTGTCTGTTTGTATGTGTCTGGTAACATACATGAGAAAGCAGTCTGTCTAAATATACTTACAATACTCTGAATTATGCACCCCTTCCCCCTTTTGTGTTCTTGTCCTTCCAATTTGTGTGACGATTAAAATATTTTACAGATAAACCAAGCTTTAGAATGAGTTTTTTTTTTCCATTCTAATATTTATAGATAGATTGGTCGTAGACCACGAGGCAGACCAAGAAGACGATGGAGAGATAATGTCCAGACAGACCTGCAAACACTTGGTGTCACCAATTGGAAAGAGAAGACCAACCAGAGAGATGAATGGAGGCGGGTGATATCCGCAAAAATGAACCTCAAGGGCTCGGAGTGCTGAAGAATAAGAATATTTAAAGATTATACTTTCTTAAATATACCTATTAAAAATATGGAATCAATGACAGAACCATGCCTGAGCTAATTATAGTTGCCTTAAATCATTCGACAGCCGCCAAGGTGTAGTGGCTAGAGGCGGATCTGAAGGTCGTGTGTTCAGGCCCTGAATGCCGATTGGTCTATAAAATATAGGTTTGGTGCAATACGCTTGAACGTGTGGAATTATTATTTGTCGTCCTTTTCAGGATGAAATTTTTCGTTGTTTGAAGCGCTACTCTGGCTTTTGCCAGGGGCCGCAATATAGCCTGGCCATAAATATGGCCTAGAGGCTGAAGGCGGTTTCTGGGACCTCTCCACGGTGATCCTGACCCACATGGTGGCAAATTGTTTCATCGGGTGTTTATCGCTTGTGTGATGTCCTAGTGGGGTAGAAAGTCAGTCAGTCAGTCAGGTGTGGAAAAGGTTCCTTCACTATTTACTTTTTAAATTTCTTTTAGATCATTCACCAGTGTTTATTTTTTCCAGAAAATTCAGAGAGCACCACAAGGAGCATGGGAGTTTAAATGAAGCAGGAAGCCCACAAAAGGAGATCTACCTACCAACTTCTCACCCCAGCCCTAACTCACTATCGCGTACGTCATCCACCCCACAGTCGCCGCCTTCCATATCCACAAATCGACCTAAACAAAGAGGCAACAGCGCAACCTCATTCTCAAGATCAACAGCTGCAGTCAGTACCTCCTCCTGGAGACCTGAGCGATTACAACTGAGTAAAACCACGACAACGGGGAAGCTATTCAGTGCTCAAGAAACAGTGATGACTGTAACCCCGAGTGTGCGCACCAAGACGAAGGGGACGTCACCACAGACTATTACAACATTAAAAGTAAGATATGAACATTGCCATTATCCAACTTCTCTTCAAGTGGGTCCGGAAGCCGCATTTGTTTAGGGTCGGGTGTGGGGGGGGGGGGGGTAGACTTCATAAGCATGTAGTAACAGATCCCTTTTCCACGCCTTTAGGCGTATTGGGCATATAGAGCTCTATTTTTAAACCAGATGCACTTGGTGGGTGATGTGGTAAGCACCACACCGGTCGCCTTTACTTCCCAGGACTGCACTGGGTCGACCTGGGAGTCAAAGTCGTTGAAAAAAAAAAAAAAACCTGCAAATCCGTGAGATGGTAAACCCACGACCTTCCGATCCGCTGGCAGGCGCCTAACCACGGCGACTCCCCATGTAGTAAATGAAGACTAATTAAGATTTTGCAGAAATCGAATGTACTGGAAGGAAATACGAAGATGATGATGATGAAAAGAATGAGAAGTTGTGCTGTAGCTGCAACAGTCATCTATTCAATCAACTGTCAGCAGTTCAACTGCCCACTCGTATGTCTGATTCTTTTATGTTTTTGTGTCCGTCCGTCCGATCCTCTACTAATTTTAGTGTCCGCTTGATTGTCTGTCTGTTGTCCTACCGACTATCCTGCTTATTCGCTAGACTGTTTACTTATCGGTATGAATTTTCCAATGTCTGTTTATTAATATTTTTATTATTTGGCCTTAAAAAGTTGAATTTTGAATTAAGAGTCGACAACGCAATAATCAGGACAATCTCATAAGCGCTCCGTCCCAATCTTCAGCAGCAAGTGTAGAGTTACAGCTCTTGTGACACCAGTAACTGTCTTATCGTACATCCATCTCGCCTTTTCCTTGAGTGGTGAGAGTCGGCCCGATTCCCTGGTCACTCCTGGCAGTGCCACTCTGCTCAGACTGTGATGATCTGCTTGTGATTCCACACTGTTCACTGGTTCCCAACGTCTAGCTTGTCACACACTAGTTCACTGGTTCCCAGCGTCTAGCTTGTCACACACTAGTTCACTGGTTCCCAACGTCTAGCTTGTCACACACTAGTTCACTACTATGCGGCGCAGAACCAGCCAGTATATCTGTCTGTTCATTTTCCAACACACAGGTGTTTTGTATATATATATATCTTCAATACTTTCGCGCCAGACTGACTGACCGTCTGTCGACTTATCTGTCTACTTGTTCTATTTCCTTGTTGATCTAACCGCTTAAGTAATTTACCTCTATTTTTTTGTGTGTATCCCTATATGTTTCTTTATCTATCACTCTTGCTACATGCTCATTTGTCTGTCCATCTGTCTGCCTGCTTATTTGACTATCTACGGGGGATGGCAAAAAAGTAATTTACCTCTATTTTTTGTGTGTATCCCTATATGTTTCTTTATCTATCACTCTTGCTACATGCTCATTTGTCTGTCCATCTGTCTGCCTGCTTATTTGACTATCTACGGAGGATGGCAAAAAAAGTAATGCCTTCTATTGCTTATCTATGTCCCCGGTGTGGGTTCTGGAGCCCTATTATAGGGAAAACAAGCCTACCCAAAAGCATGTGGTAAGAGTCGACTAATTGGGAGGTTCCTTGGAGAGGTCGGAATGCATCTGCCCGAGAGACACACACAAGGGATGCACACGCAACACTCAGGTTCTGGAACAGGACTGCAGTCCAGAAGTAGACAACCAACCAGAACTTTCCACCAGAGTTTACAGCTGGTGAAAAGATGAAGAAGAAGAAGAGAGTTTATCTATGTAAACATTGTATCTTTATGAAGTCTGTAAATTTAGCAGATTCATCAGACATTCGTCTGCACTGTATAGCATAACCAACCCATTTCAGTAACAAGTGGCAACATTTAACAGTTTGTCTGATGACCTGATGGTCTGGACAATGCCTTAACTAAAGGACATAAAATAGGATCGACATTTCCTTCAAAGCTGGTGTGCATCTGCCTGTGAGACTAGCAACCAACATTCAGCACACAAGTTAGCCAATTCTGTAAAACTGATGTTCAAGCAAAACAAGGCAAATGTCCAGTCATAGACAAGTAAACACGACTTTCTGTCAGAGTTTACAGCTGATGAAGAACTTTTTAAATATTAGTTGAGTTTCTAGAATCCCTGCAGATGGTGCACTCCCTAACTGCTCCATTCCTGTGCCAATGGAAATCACACAAAATGTCATTCAGTGACTATTTTGAAAACCAGCACACACAAAAACTGTCAGCTTTAGCAAAATCTTGAAGCTTGCAAGCGCAAAGTAAAAAAAAATGAATAAAACAGTTGTCAACAATAACATTTGTATGACAAGCATGTAATCATCTCACAACCAACCCTGCAATCTTACCATGAAACCAATCTGTCTGCTTGTTGTTCCAGCAGATCCCGACAACCACTGAGAAGGCATTTGACATTGCCCATATCACAAGACTGTTCAAGGAGTGCTACACCAGGTCGCCCAGTGGGGACTACAACATTCTCCTTGACAATTATCTGGATGCATATACAGAATTAATGAGGTAAACTTCCGCTGTTGTCTCAATTATAAGTGTGTGCTGCATGTATGTATATATGTGTGTGCGCGTGAGTCTGTATGAAACAGACAGACAGAAGAGAAACTGCAGAGAAATAGACATATTTAATGAGAAAAACACTGGAAAAGAGGTTTATAGACATATGGCTGGCCCTGATTACAATGACAGCATTAACCATCTAACAAAAAGGGACCAGGCCACCATCTTCAGACTTAGAACACAACATACTCCACTCAGTGGACATCTAAACAGAATACAGCCACAACAGTCCCCAGAGTGCCAGCTATGTAACTACCCCTACGAAACTGTTGAACACCATCTCTTTGAGTGCCCAAAACTCAGCGAGACTAGAAGAATGCTACTCCCTCCGAGACCAGACAAGTGGAACACCTTGTAGGGAGGAAAAGAACAGTTTGTGAAAACATGAAAATTCCACAACATGGCATTGGGCTAAAGGGCAAAAGCTCATGGGCCGCTGGATCGATAACAACAACAACAAAGAGAAAAACACTGCTGAAGGTAAGCTGAAAATAATTCTCGCTGAGCTAAGAATGCCTAAACAAGGACTAAGAGTTTTCAGAGCAGAGATAGGGATTTTGACCATCGGAGTAAGATTTTATGGCAGTAACAGAGAAAAAAAATTGTACAGCTTTAAAAGTTAGTTTTCATCCTAATATTATTTCCATTTTAACATATGCCAGTGAAAGTTGGAGTGGCGCGGTGATTTATGTCACAGGCGTGAGGGGAAGTTAAGTGCAACATGATGTGTATAAGGAGATACTCCGTACGTCACTCGGGCGCCAGTCCTTTACTATCCTGGTTGTACGGAACCTCACGCAAGACCCCTACAGCACGTCCTCGTCGTGCGCCACGGATAATGTCTCAAATGAGCATTAACAGAGCTGTCAGGGGATCTCGGAGTTTGGCGGCCCCCAGAGGTGATGTGTCCTTGTGGCTCTCATCAGCCCGCCCCCAAACGCTTGGGTGAAAAATGTTATCAAAACTCATTAGGAACATGAGTAGGTTCGACAAAAGTACAGCTAAAATCACAACCCTTGGTTAAAAGACTGCTGAGTAAAGAGAACATTGCTCAATGCTCATCCTCGGTTAATTCTCAGTGTCGTCGTCACCGCGCTGAGGTGCACCACAACAGCAACCATACATGGGCTGGCCATCCTTGTGCATCCTCGGTTGGCCCTTAGTGTCGTCGTCACCGCGCTGAGGTGCACCACAACAGCAACCATCCATAGGCTGGCCAGTCACGTACATCCTCGGTTAACCCTCAGTGTCGTCGTCACCGCGCTGTGGTACACCACAACAGCAACCATCCATCGGATGGCTAAGCCTAAATGTCCGACAAAACTAGATCATACGGATCAAAATCTGACCATCAAAAATTTGCACTGAAATGAAAAAGGCCGAATGTCCACACCCAAAGACCCCACTCGCCCGAGTGTTGGGACAAAACTGATAACGATATGCCTGATTCAGGATGTGAAAATTCTGCCGGGCTAATGTACCTATCTGTGTGGTCACAAAAGTCCAAAACCAACGGGCTGCTCCCCGCTGACTTCCAGAGGGCGCAGCCCCTGTCGAGCGGGAGGCCTGATACGGTTGTGAGGTTAAGCAGGCATGTGCAGGACGTGACGATTCCTTGGGTGAGCCCAGAACCAGAGCGCCATGTGCCGGCTCTGCATGCATGGAAGCCTCCTTGGATGGCGGGGAATGCCCATGATCTGCCCCTGCCTGCCCTTGAGGGCCAACTGTTCCACAGGGGGTTGCCCCAAAGGGGTACTCCGGGGGCAATACCTGCGGCGAAGGAGACAAGGCGGACACCACACAAATCAGGCAAAGTCTCGACCCACACAAAACAATGGCCATAGTCACCCTAGAAATAGGCCTGACGTCTTCCTTCGATGTCGGCGTACAGCTGCCCAAGAGGCAGGGAAATAAAAAACGGTTGTACACGCAAAAATCAGGTCCAGGTGAAGGCCAAAAGTCCAAGCGGACGATTAACCGGGACCTTCCACTGGAATTCACAGCCGGTGTTCGATGAAAAAAAAAAAAAAAGTGAAAGTTGGAGAATTGTTAAAGATATGGAATACAAGTTAAATGCTTTTGAAAACAGATGTCAGAGGAAAATGTTGAATATAAAATGGGATGAATTCAAGAGGGGTGCAAAAATAAGAGAAATGTCTGTGCAACCACAGCAAAATACCACAATATGTTGGACACATCCTGCGAAGAAAGCAGCAGAGCATTATTAAACAGGCACTAAAATGGGAAACAAAGGGAAAATGAACATTCATGAGAGGCCAAAGATGCTAGACTGGATCTGAAGAGATTACATAGGATAGAACAGAATGGAGGAATAGACTGCGAGCACTATCTGACATATTTAGCACAACAAGACGATGATGATGATGCCGAACATGATTCCTGCTGAATCTTTCAAAAAGAACATGGGTGATTTAATCCTAGGAACAAGATTTTATGGCAGTGACAGAGGATGATCCTATGTTAGTCTTCTTCTTCTTCTTCGCGTTCACCAGCTGTACACTGGTGGAAAGTTCTGGTTGCTCGTCCACTACTGAACTGCAGTCCTGCTTCAGAACCTGAGTGTTGCATATGCATCAGTTTTACAGATCTCATTCTCTTGAATACAGACTGTTGGTTCCTTGCCTCTCTGGCAGATGCACTCCGACTTTAAAGGAAGCTCCCCAATTAGTCGATTCTTACTATATGCTTTTGGGGAGGCAGTGGGTCTATTTTTGTTTTCCCCTACAATGGGGCCCCGGAACCCACACTGGGGACTATGTTAGTACTACTACTGTATTAATTATTATCATTTTATCGATATTATGCATTTATATTCTTCAGATTCTTCAAATTCTTCGGGCCAGTATTCTCTTTTGCTGGAGATGATATCAAAGACAATTTGATAAAACTACGACAACTTAGGAAACATGACACTGAGCGGTCCCAGAACAACTACATCACCTTCCAGAGCATGTTCCAGTACGAGCACTCCCCACAAGGATCTCATGCAGAGCAAGAAGGCACCTCCACCAACAGATGGATTCACAGAGCTCTAAAGTTCATCTCAGAACTCATCAAAGCCTCGCTGAATTCTGCCAGCAGCAAAAGCCTGGGCGATCATGCCCAGGAGTTATACACAGCCATTCTGGCCCCTCAGCACCCTTGGTATGTGCGTACTGTGGCTTACCTGGCATTACTGTCTTTTCCAACACGAAGCTCTCTGATGGAGCAGATGGGCATCAGAGACAATGCTGAAGATCTGCAAAACTGGCGGATTTAGCAAGTGCTATCGATGCTGTGTACGAGGACGTAGAAAATTTATACGTAAAATATTTGTCATGAATCAGAAATATATTAAGTCAGTCCAGATACTTAACTATTAGCTTGACTGCCGTCGCTCTGATTTTATTACTTTTTAAAGTACTTGCAGAAGTTATCTGATTCTGTCACTTGTTTGCAGTAACCCTCTTCTCCAGCATGGCAGAGGTCTGAGTCCTAGAACATTTGTGTGGCCTAGCTGTTCTTTAGATGTGACATTCTACTTGTCCTGGGTTTTGCCTTTCCAGTTATTCTGTAGTAGACCTTTATTTTTCATATCACGACCAAGACAAAACAGCCTAGTCTTTAAACATTTACAAATGTTCATGTTAAAGACCACACACACACTCCCACACATTTATAAACAAAAGAGTGTTGGTGGATATATATCAGAGAGAGAGAGAGAGAGAGAGAGACAGAGAGAGAGAGAAAGAAAGAGGGAGAGAGGAAAGGAAAAAATAGAGTGACAGAGAGAGAGGAAAGGAAAAAAAATATAGAGACAGAGGAAGAGGAAAGAAAAAAAATAGAGACAGAGAGAGAGAGGATAGGAAAAAAATAGAGAGACAGAGAGAAAGGAAAGGAAAAAATAGAGAGATAGAGATAACCACAGCTGGGGCACTACTGCCATGACAACAATGAGCTAGGCAAAGTTACTGCTACTTTTCACCATACCAAGTTTAAAGTCATTTTACTAATCAGCCAGACAGCAAAAATACACAGAAAAGAAATATTTAACGTCTCACGTTTTTTTTTTTTTTTTCATTGTCCATTTATCTCTCTATGTATGTAAAAAAACCGACATATAGACAATAAGACCTGTATCATACATCTCTTTAACAAAATCTTGGTTTCTATACAGGCATGTAGATAAACAGTAATCTACCAGCAAGTAAAAGTGTATACTTCACATAAAGATATATGAGGCAAGGGTGATGTATGATATGAAAATGTTTATAAAGAGATCATCATCATGTGCCCTGCCAACTGGTGTAGGCACTCATGTGTCTCCACAGATCACGATCCCTGGTTGCCCGGAACAGCTCTTGATGATATCCCTCCATGTCATCGTTTCAACCCATCCAGCATCATCTCTCTCTAGTCTGCCTCTACCTCTTTTTCCATTGATTTTTCCAGTTGTCACGATGTTCTCCAATGTCTCTCTTCTCATTATGTGGCCAAAGAACAGTGTTTGTCTCTTTCCTATTGTTGTATATAAAGATCTACTTTCATTAGTCTCTTTCAAGCAATCGTTGTTAGTTACTCTGGCCGTCCAAGGTATTCATATTATAAAGGGATACCCGGAGAAAGAGACTGGCATTCACTGGCACAACATCACCTGAGAACAATTTTAATGATTTTCACTTTAGTGCATTTTCAGGCCTGTATTCTGTAACTTTACATTCTGTCAAAGGCACACGTGTGAATTCCTACCCCAAGCAGGCCAAAATGAAGCAAAGTTAAATCTTGTTAACACAAGTTCCAATGGATGGAAAAACCAATGGTTTGTGTTAAAAAAATTTGTGCTAACCCAGTACTTATACACTGTAACAATACATGGGTACACCTGTTCGTTAAGTTAGTGTTCATCTTAAACAAGTTTGTGTTAATGAGGTTTCACTGTATTACGTTTTACCCAGCTATACAAATTTTAATAGCCTTTGCTCTCAGGTCTACCCAGCTTCAAATGGGTACCAGGTAAAGTTCTGGGAAGTAAAGGCAGCGGGGTGATGCTGACCACATCATCCACAAAGTGCTGATTGGTCTAAAAAATACAGAGTATACCTGTGTGCCTAAAGGCATGGGAAAGGGTCCTTGTATGCAATTTTCAGAGAAATCTTGAGGTTCAAACACAATTTTCCTATAACAAGGGCTTAGCACTCTAGCACTTAGGTATCTGTCCCTACAGCTGTTTGTTGAGAAAATTTTGTTTTTTTTTAAATTTGCAGCCAAAAACAATTTCTATAAAGAAAGTAAAATTTCATCCAAAATGTGATTATTTTACAAATTATCATGCAACCAAAATAGACAATACAATATATTGGTAAGCCTGTTATAATTGGAATCACAACACTGGATGAAAAAAAGTAACGATTATGTATCTTGCAAAAATTGGCACAGAACTGGACGTACAGACAGTGCAAAATCTCCATAGGGGCAGACGAGGTAGATTTACCAGCAACAAGTTTTCCCTGTGTGGGTTCGGGACCCCCACTAAAAAAAAAATTAAAAAAAATTCATCCACTGCTCCCTCCCTAACAAGCACTTGCTGTAAGAATAAACTAATTAGGGGTTTTGCCTTTGAAGTCGGAGTGCATCTGTCTTAGGGGCAAGAGGCCAACAGTCTGCACACAAATAAGCTGTCAAATGGATGTGCATGCAAACTCAAGTTCTGGAACAAGACTAAATTCCAGTACTGGACGAGTAAACCAGAACTTTCCACTGGAATTTACAGCTGGTGAATGCGAAGAAGAAGAAGAAGAAGAAGAAGAAGGAGGAGGAGGAGGAGAAGAAGAACAGTTTGGAGCTGAGTGAATGTTACATCTGCCAGAATCTCGCTTATCTGTCGGCTTGAATGTCTTGGGTTTAAATCCGCATCGACAGTCAGATTTCTCTTCTTCAGAAACGACCTTGTCTCCAAAGTTGACCCAGCCTAAAATGGCCCCAGGTGAAGTCCTAAGAAGTAAACGTGGCTGGCATGATGCCGATCACAACACCTATCTCATGCCGATCACAACACCCATCACATGCTGATCACAACACCTATCACATGCCGATCACAACACCTATCACATGCTGATCACAACACCTATCACATGCCGATCACAACACCCATCACATGCCGATCACAACACCCATCACATGCCGATCACAACACCCATCACATGCCGATCACACACATCACATGCCGATCACAACACCCATCACATGCCGATCACAACACCCATCACATGCCGATCACAACACCCATCACATGCCGATCACAACACCCATCACATGCCGATCACAACACCCATCACATGCCGATCACAACACCCATCACATGCCGATCACAACACCTATCACATGCCGATCACATGCCGATCACAACACCTATCACATGCCGATCACAATACCTATCACATGCCGATCACAACACCTATCACATGCCGATCACACACCTATATGCCGATCACATCACCCATCACATGCGATCACAACACCTATCACATGCCAACACCTATCACATACCTATCACAACACTTATCACATGCTGATCACAACACCTATCACATGCCGATCACAACACATCACATGCCGATCATATCACATGCCGATCACAATACCTATCACATGCCGATCACAATACCTATCACAATACCTATCACATGCCCATCACAACACCTATCACATGCCGATCACAACACCTATCACATGCCGATCACAACACCTATCACATGCCGATCACAACACCTATCACATGCCGATCACAACACCTATCACATGCCGATCACAATACCTATCACATGCCGATCACAACATTCCTATCACATGCCGATCACAATACCTATCACATGCCGATCACAATACTATCACATGCCCATCAATCTATAAAATATGAGTCCAGCATCAATTGCCGGAGATGTCACTTGCGTGAAAAGAGTCCTGTCAGCGACAAGGTTGTGACATGCATGTCATCGTTATGTAGGACATGGCAATTCAACTAAAAACAGGGATTGTTATGGTCTCAGAGTCCCAGCATAGAAAAGATCATTACCACAATGTAGAGTTGGATGTGTATCCTTTACTGGTTGTTGCTGAACCAACTGCAGCATTTTTTGGCTGCTTCGGCTTTTCTAGGCAAATTTACTTTCAGTAGTTTGCCATTACTTCTGAACGACCAGCTTTCAGTACCACTGTCGAAACTAACGCAAGACAAAATCGTCGGTGGCTGGGATCGAATATGGCAATCTGGCATTAAAAGCGCCCTCACAACGCCCATTACCCAACCATTACCACAATCATCATCATCATCATGTAGCAGGTCCTTTGCAGAACGTCGCTCTCATCACAGTCTGCCTGAAAGAAACTCAGTCTCTCGCCAGTTCTCCTGCCTCATGTACTTTCATACTCAAGGAGTCACTTATATATTGCGCCCATCTTTGTGTCGGTCGGCCCCTGCCCCTCCTTCCTGGTACCATGCCTTCTGCTATAATTTTTTCCAATCCGTTGTGGCGCTTCATATGACCAAAATATTTCAGCTTCCAAGAAAGGATGCTGTTTATTAGCCAATCTTCCTTGATGTTCAGATCTTTTAAGAGGTCAATATTATTCCTCTTCTTTGTCCAAGATATTCTGAGAATCTTTTTATAGCATTTCAGCTCAAAAGCCCCTATTCTCTTTCTTAAGAACTGAGAGATAGTCCACAACTCACATCCGTATGTAGCCCCAGGGAAAATGCATGCTCTCAAAATTCTAATTTTTATCTCCTTGCTGGCGCTTAACCATAGAATTTTAAGGCTGTTCAATTACCCCAATACAATTGGCAAAAATCTGCGGGCCACTTGCTAGGCCTCTGGGGGCCAGATTTGGCCAATGGGCCCCAGTTGAACAGCCCTGATGTAGGAGGTCCTTTGCAGAAAAATGCTCACATCATGAGCTGCCGGAAAGAAACTCAAGTCTCTCGCCAGCTCTCCCACCTCGTGAGCATATCATGCCTCTCCACCATCTACGATTTTAACAGCTTGTCTCAGCTCGTGTGCTAATATCCCTCAATGTCATGATACAAGACTGTCAAGAATCTTCTTGCGTTAGTAAACTATACATATATACATCACCATATAACAGGTTCTTTGCAGATCATCGTTATCATGGTCTGCCTGAAAAAGACTGTCTCACCAGCTCTCCTGCCTCGTGTACTTTCATATCGAAGGAGTCACATATCCGGTGTCCATCTTTGTGTCAGTTGGCCCCTGCCCATCCTTCCTGGTACCATGCCTTCTGCTATTTTTTTTTCATAATCCTCCATGGTGCTTGATATAGCCAAAATATTTCAGCTTCCAAAACAAGATGCCGTTTATATATTACATGCATGTATACATAAAGACACCATGAGACAATGATAGCTAATGAATTATGAAATTTACATAAAACCATAAAATGCTTTAAAAAAACATTATGCTCTCTTTTATAAACAAGTTACTAAAATAATACACTAGTAGCTAAAAACATCAATTACGTATTATTTTAAATATACACATACTAGAGCACATAACAGAGGGTAAGCATCATCTTCATGTGATGACATCATACACAAGAATCAGTAGATGCATCCATGATGAACGTGTAGTGACATTATACACAGGGATCACATTTTATTCTTCTATCCTGTGCAACTGTTTCAATATATTGGATGGGATCCAGGACTCACTATGTGGATTCCGGGATCCCATTAGGGAGGTGGGTGTTAGGAGTAAGAATAGACCCACTTGTCCGTTTAACAAGCATGTCGTAAAAGTTGACTAATTAGGCGTACCTTTCAAAATCGAAATGCACCTGCCTGAGAGTGAGGAACCAAAACCAACAGTCTGCATACAAATTAGCCAGATATAAAATGGATATCCATGCAAAACTTGAGTTCTGGAACAAGATCAAATTCCAGTAGTGGATGAACGACCAGAATCTTCTGCCAGAGTTTACAGCTGGTGAGCGCTCAGAAAAATAATTCAGCCCAGCCCATCTGGCCTCTCTCATGAATATCTGCATCTGAATTAAGGGTAATGTTAATGTTTAAACATCCACCAATTTCAACATTATGGTATTCAACAAGTTCAAATCTGATCAGTGTGATGAAAGAATGAATACAGGCAGCACGGGGCACTGCAGAAACACAAACTATAATGCATGGTCTGAGCATTCAAGTTAATGCTTTAGACCCCTAAATTATTTTTTTTTAAAGAGGGTAATGAACTCATGAGTAGTTTAAAAAAGAAATCCTTTAGGGAAAATACCTACTTAACTTAGACAACAATAAATTGTTTACAAACTTATTTATCTTCATATTGTAAATTTTTTATCTGAAATCTATTTAAAAAAAAATATAAAGGGATTAATTGATAAATACAAACAGAATGAAGAACTAAATGGAGTGCATTCTCCAGGGTGTAAAACAAATATGTACCAGGTGACTCGTGCTGTGACCTCTCACAGAGGCTCACAGGAAAACTAATTCAATCTAGCTTTGATAAAAAAAAAAATTAAATTAAAGGAAAACTCTAATTTATAATTTAGATAATATATTCACACCCTAAACACTAGAATTAAAGGCATTTAACTGAGCTGTTCTCAAATCAGGTCACTACGGATATGACAGTACATCAGCATTTACAGTGCACAATCAAAATTTACTTCTCATGGCAACAGGGTTCAAATCACTGGAGCATGCTGACAGAATAGACACAGCAAGGATGGTCTAGATAGAACAAACCAAAAATAGGATCCACAGCCACACAGTGTACAGCTATAGTTGAATGGCAGTGGTGGTCATGTCTATCCACAACCTTCTGCCTCAAGTACTTTCAATCACTTCTGATACAGATAATCTTCCATGACAGCATCTTATCTCTCGGTCTCCCTCTTTTCCCATCCAACTTTCCCTCCGTCATGATGTAGTCAAGTTTTCTCCTTCTCATGACATGACAAAGAATGAAGATTGTCTCCTTCTGATGTGGGCAATCAGTTTTCTTTGTGACTCAGTTTCAAGAAGAAATTGGTCTTATCAGAGTTTTATATGATTTGATCTAAGTATTTTAAGACAGAGCATTCGATTCTATTGGGAAACATTCATAGGAAGAGGTATTAGAACCTGAGTAAAAACAGCAGAAAGATGAGGATGGAAGGTGCAGGAGATGGCACAAGGTGAGCCCACTTGGTGAGAGCTGGACGAGGGCCTGTGGTCCAGCAAAACAAATAGAGGGCAGCAGAAGAATTCCAATGACACCCTTTTACTGTCTTCAAACAATGCTCAAAATATTTCTATGCAGATCATTCATGACTGATCAAGGCAAACGAGGGATGAAGTTATTTCCTCCAGGCTCCTATACATTTCTAAAATAAACTGCATCACTCTTAGCTGTAGAAGAATCTCTCCGCAATAAATGATAGATACCTCTATACATACAATCTCAGTGCTGCTTGAAAATGGTCTCAATGCAGATTATATGCCCTCAAAATAAAGGTTGTTGTATATTAAGCATTATTCTATTGTTTCTATAGTTTTTCCCCTTTCCTTTACTACAAATATTATAACTACTGAGACATTCCGTCCCCTGAAAAAGGACACCATTTTTTTGTTTTGTTAAAGCCAGACCCAGGCTGTCACTGAGGGCCCGAGTATAACTTGAACAGAGTTTGTGGGATTGTTCGCGGGGAATTCTCATCCAAATGGTGTCAACTTGTATTTATCCCTTGTTGTGCGGTCCTGGTGGGGTGAATGTCACTCACTCAATATTATAATGTTCTTTGTTAATCTCAATAATAAAAATGTCCCATTATGGGATGCAATTTATTTTAAAGCCCCACTTCAGCGTCATCGGGGACCCTAATATAACCCAAAAGTTAAACAGTGTTTCTGGGACTTGTGCCCTGGGTGATTCTCATTCAAATTGTGGCACTTTGTGTCACTGGGTGTTTAATGCTTGCTGTGTGGTCCTGATGGTGTTGAACGTCAGTCAGAACGTCCTTGCAACCACTCCCCCACCCAGTCCTAGCTTCAGATTGACGGCAGATCCATTATAATGGTTATGGTTGAACAAAGCATCCAGGATGTGTACCAGCTTAATCCTCATCTCTGAGGTGTTATTTCTGCAGGCTGCAATCCTGGAGGGGACAAACCACAAACAGGAACATCTATCCCTACACTAAACTGCATTTTATACCAGACTGGTGTTGCTATTATGGACATCCCAATTATAACATTTCTGAAGGCTTAGATTTTGAAATCTCAGGATGTCAGACTTTCAGGTAACAGCTGGGAGGGGACATAAAGAACCCTCAATAAACTGCAGGTTATGTTGCAGCTGTAAGAGTGCCCCCATTTACAGTAACTGTTTTATACAGCTGAATGGGGTTTCTGTATGTGCTCTTTCTGAACTGACATAAAAAAGTGGCTCCCTGAGTCACACAGTATCAATCTCTCAGGCAGTTATCAGATGGGGGGAGGGGGAGGGGGGGATGACACAGTCAATCAGACAAACATATAAAGAGAACACTGGAATGTGCTGTGTTAAATATTCTGTTGGTCCAAGTTCGTGGACCAAATTCCAAAACGAATATACCAACAAAATATGATTTAAGACATAGAAACAACACACCTGGAACTAAATCAATCACTAATTATTGTCCAGTTACTTAAACAGTCAAATGTTGCTTTAGATAAAGTTGTTATCAACACAGTTGATGCCTAGGCTTCTGCCCAATGCCATGCAGTTTTTTTTAAATCTGGCGGTTCACAATGGTACACAGTACTGGCATCTTTTTTTTTTAGGAATCATTGTATTCAGTGCTTTTTAAAAGACACTGTGTGGCAAGCACCAGCTAATTTTTTTTAAAGACATTTTGTGGTGAGCACCGCCACCTGTCTTGTTCCATGTAAAGTGTCTATTTGATCTGGCTCAGAGGGAAGCCACAATACCCTGCCAAATCTCAGAGTTGGACATTCGAAATGGTGATGTTTGACAACACTGTAGTCTTTAAAGTGGAAATCTACAGTGAATTGTGCTTGAAGCCTCTTTAGGTGCAACAATCGGCATTGGTCTGATGCAATGACATTCAAAATACAGCATGTCATAAAAGGCGACTAGTTAGGAGTTTGATGAAATTATATGTTTTAAGCTGAAAGGCATGTATATCGCAGCCTAGCTGTAAACCACAACAAAAACTTACAAACATCCCTTCATAAGGAAGAAGAAGACTCTAAGCTAGTGTCTAAACTGAACATGCATACAGTAAAATGGGCATTATATCAAATGTGAAGTCTCAAGTTGTGATTTCCCTGGACAAGAAGCTGTATAAGAATAATCCATTACACTCCTTTACAAGATATCACAGGCACTCCTTAAACAAATGAGTCAACAACTTCTTTGGCAAATTATAGTAAATATAAAACCTTTGATATTAAAAATTAACTTTGACCTCTTATCACGGATATTGAAAAGTTAAAAAAAAAAAAAAAAAAAAAAAAAAAAAAGACATCCCAGCACTCGGAACATTCCCATAAGTGCTCTGTTCCCATCTTCAGCAGTCAGCACTGTGTTCCTATTCCGATGATACTAACAGTCTGACAGTATGTTTACCTTGCATTTCCCTATAATACTTGAGTGTCAGCAAGACTCCCAGCTGCACTGTTCTCTTCAGACCATGATGATCCATGGTGACTCAGCACTGCTCACTTTCTTCCGAGAGGCAAACACAGCAAGGAAAATAGAGGAAAAACAAAGACAGTGACAAATGTTTAAACCAACACAAAAATGGCTCCTGGCATCTGGTGGTGACAGCTGGTACTTGCACCCGCATCTCTAGATATCCCGGCTCTTCTCCAAGCTACCACAAATCCCCCTAGCCCGACACATCAAGATGTTGTCTGTATTTATGTCAAAACAATAAACAAGATCATTTGATCTTATTAGTGAGAACGAGAATTTCATATTTTGCTTGACACTCATAGCGGCTAAAGAAGAAGTTAATTACCCCCCCCCCACAAAATAAAAAAAAAATGTTTCAACTAAGTGCTCCCACATCCAACTTGGCAGATAAAACAAAGCACTTGGATATATACAACATCTAACTGTTCAAAATCTGGCTGGTCCAATGTTACAATTATAACAGAACAATTATAGGTTAATGTAATAAACATAATGTATTAAAAAAACATAAAATAATAGAAAGATTTGAGTATCATTATGGCTGTTCATACACAAATACAGCAATTTTTGAGCTGTAGTCTGTCACAGGTGCTTAATTTGTAATGTGTCTTGGATAAAGTAATGCTTGATTTGTAGTGTTTCTTCGATAAAGCAATGCTTGATTTGCAGTGTCTCTTTGACAAAGTAATGTGGAAGCTGTAGTATGCCTTTAATTTAGTGTGTCTTAGATAAAGTAATGCTTGATTTGTAGTTTCTCTTTGATAAAGTAAATCTTGATTTGTACTGTCTCTTTGATAAAGTAAATCTTGACATGTAGTGTGTCTTAGACAAAGTATTGCTTGATTTGTTGTGCCTCTTTGATAGCGTAAATCTTGACTTGTAGTGTGTCTTTGATAAAGTAATTCACAAGCTGTAGTCTATCATACAAAAAAAGTAATGCCTGAGTAGTGATTTCTATCTTTATTTAAGTTCTGAGTTTTAGTGTTGTAAAATAAATGTAGTCTACCTTCACAAAGTCACCTTGGATAAACAGAACTGTAGCCCAACTTACATAATGTAAAACTAAAGTCATAAATTCACTTTAGATACACACAAATCCTATGTGAGCTGCAGTCTACCCTAACTGTCTAAAAAGAATGATGACTCAATAGCTGAAACAACAAATAGCCTAAGTGCTACTTCACTCTACAAATGAAGCTTGCATCTGTGATGGAAACACGTTAAGTGGATAGGCAGCTTTTCCCATGTATGTTTAGTGTACAAGCAACTATAAATACAAAAAAAAAAAAAAAAAAAAAAAAAAAAAAAAAAAAAAAAAAACTAGCCGTCAAGGTTGCATAAAACAAGGAAGCTACATCAGATGCTCTAGCTGTGGTAGGAAAAGCATAAAGTAAATGTCGGCTTTACAGAATTAATCACATTAAACAATGAAACGGCGCTGTGGTGATTAGCCTACATCACCAGAGTGACAGTGAGAAAAGAAATAGACGAGAAACAAAACACAAATAAAAAGAATCAGTTTTTGCTTTTACATAGCAAAATAATTTTCATGTTGTGATTTGTCCCTCATCGCTGTTCTGCTGATGAAGGCTAATCGCCGTAACATCCTCTCCTTGTTTTTTATAATTAACCCTGTAAAGCTGACATATATCGTAGGTTTTTCCTATCCTTTGTAGACTTTGCTTTATGTGGACATCTTTTTTTTTTCAATTTAACTGTGGTAGAAATACTGCCGGAGATGAGCAGCTTCTTCTGCCATTTCCTCTTGTGTCCGCAGTTTTGTGATGGGCGTCCAGTCTTGGTCATGAGATTCCAGCTGTGAAAAACAAGTGTTGGTCAATGATTAGGACATGTTCAATTTAGTGTGAGTTATAATTTCATCTAAGGACAATGTGGTGGCCACAATTACTGTATCAAAGGAGTCTAGAGCTTCTTCTTCTTTGTTGACCATTAAAAGGGCAGTTAAGATATGTTGTGGTTTATAGCGGGGCTGTGATATCTGTAACTTTCAGCCAAACCCATCCAATTCCAGCAAACTCCTTATCAGTCACCGTTTACAAATGCTTTTTGCTTGTAAGCGGGGCAGTTGGGTTATCAAAAACCAACCCCGGCCTGCAACCCTAACAGGAAAGTGAAAATATAAGATTAACCCCTTCATTGAGTTTAGTGATTATGTCCCCCAAAGCCAACTGTTATCTCACCAGGTATGATAGATTCACCTGTCTTCAACATTGTAGCTACTGTGAATGAGTTATATGCATGTAGCTTGCATTAATGTTAGAGTTTTCTCCCCCTGGCCAGGGGGTGTTTTAGTCCTTGGTTCCTGTGCTGCCTGCCAACATGTGACCTAACTTGTGAGACAGGTCACTTTGCTCCATGTTGCTTTAAACCAATGCCATTAGAACTTTATTTTTGTCTTTTAACCATTCTGAACTCTGCAATCAATAAAAAATAAAGTAAAAAATAATAATTCAAATAAAGTAATTCATTTCAGAAACATATGAATAAAAGGAGAATTAATCTTTTACTGAAATCTTTTCAATTCACGGACACTATTTTGTGACTCTAGCAAAGTTTGGAAAGAAAATACTAACCCTGGAAGCACTTAGGCACACTTAAGGCACCCACTAGAGGGGTTAATATGTGTTCATGGAATGTGGACAATTATCGAAGTGATGTTGTAAATCCCATAAGATATTATCTCATACTTAGAACAATGTTTTATATTATTCTCCAGCTTTCTCAATGTGTGTCCTGTCCGAACAATATAACTAAAATGTCTATGTACTGGAACCTACCGGGGCTTAGGAATAAAGGAAGGCCAAAAAACACATGGAGAAGGGAGCTGGAAAATGAAGTTAGAAAGATGGGGAGAACATGGGAAGAGCTGCATGCGATAGCAAAAGACAGAATGACTTGGCGTGAGTTGGTTGAGGGCTTATGCTCCATTGGAGGGCAAGAAAGGAAGAAGAAGAAGAAGAACAATGTTTCACTGTCAATTTCTCACCTGCTGGTAGACGTCATCATTCTCCTTGAAGTCTCCCTGCTTTCTTGGCAAAATGTGGAGGTGAACATGCTGTTAACCAGGACAAATATCCAGAATTTTGAAAACTAATAAAAACAAATTATCTATTACATATTAGAATTGAGCTAATGATTTAAAACATTCAGGAAAATATGCAATACATTATTTATACATACAATTTTATGTTAGAGTTTTTATTAAAATATGTTACTTTTGTTTAAATTACGAAAACACAAAAATACATGATTAATTTTTGTTAATTTCTACTACTGCTAATGCCATGAAGCGCCACAGAGAGGAGTTAGACATAGTTTCTTTATTAAACTCAGAAAAATTAAAAAAATTATTTATTGTACACAGTAAAAATATTTATCACATGCAAGAAAATATAATCAATTATTTATTATTTTAGAATGATGATTTCAGGGGTTCCGTTGTGGTGGACTAACTGCCTCCCTAACTAGCATCTAGTAAGAGTTTACTAGATAGTGGTTTCCTTTGGAGTTGTAGTGCTTTTGCTTGAGAGGCAAGAAACCAACAGACTGCTAACAAATAAGCCAGAGCTGTAAAACAGATGTGCACACAAAACTCAAGTTCTGGAACAAGACTAATGTCAAGAACTTTCAGTTAGAGTGTATAGTAGGGCTGTACCGAATATTCGCTTTGTATTCGCTTCGGGGCCGAATAGTGGACCGAATGATTTTTCGGTATTCGGCCAAATAGTTGCGGTCGGGCCGAATACGAATAGTGGTTACCTTACACTCATTTCTGCATACACTGCGATGGACTGAAACAATTCTCTCATTAAAACAATAGTTGCTGTTGCCTAAGTTTGTAGTAGCGGGAAAACTGCGACCTGGTTGCGTGGTACAGCAGCTGGCAAAGTCTTGCCTGCTGACTCGACCGAGGCATTATAGCAAAGGTTCTCAAACTGGGTGCGTATGCTAAGGGTGCCGGGGCGAAAATCAAGAAAAGTCGGCTATAAATTGTAACATTATTAAAGAAGACATAAAGATACTTGAGATACTTTCCTCGCCACTGTCGAAAAGAGCACAGGCGACAGGCAATACCTGCATTTTATAAAATGAATAACATCTTATGCAATATATCTTTGCCATTGAAGGTTAGAAAAATAATTATTGCTTGCTACTATTTATCTCCTATTTTTCCAGTTTTAACATATGGTTGTAAGTACTGGACAATCAGTAGGCAGGCCAAACAATTTCTCTAGGCTTCAGAGATGTAGTTTTACAGAACAATGCTTAAAATACCTTGAACAGCCAAAAAAAAAGCAACCAATAGGTTTTGAAAGAGATGGGAGCCCGAAGACAACTAATCACAGACATCAAAAGGAGACAGTCATCATTTTTCGGCCATATTATGAGAAGAAGGAAAATGGAACATGTGGTGACCACTAGAAAGATCTGTGGAAGGAGATATAGAGGAAGACAACGAGAGAAGATTCTTGACAGTCTTGTTGCATGGCATGGAGGTGTGTCAGCACACGAACTAATACATGCTGCAGCAAATTGCAGATTGTGGCGAGGCAAAATTTCCCACGTCAGTCGGCAAGGCACCTGATGATGATGATGATACAATATTCGTATTCGGCCTAATAGTGAAAATAACTATTCGGTACAGCCCTAGTGTATAGTAGGTGAAGGGTATGAAGAAGGGGAGGAAGAAAATGATGATGCTGATAAAGATAATTATGTAAAGGAAATTATACTATTAATAGCAATTATGACTCATATAACAATGAAGATGATAATAAAGATAATGATAAAGTTAACAATGATAATGATGAAAGAAAAAAATAAGATAAAGAGTCAGCATCTGTGGCTTAGGCGTTGCGAACCCGCTTCGTAATGTCAGGTTCGATCCCAGCTGTGGGCCCTGCGCCTTGCGTTAGTTTCAAGACAGTGGTATCAAGAAGCCGAATGTCCAGAAAGCAATGGCAAACTACTGGATGTAAATGTGCCTAGAAAAAAACCACAACAGCCAACAAATGCTGGGGTTGGTTCTGGAAGGTCCTGTAAAGGATTCGCAACTAACTTTTTAAAGATAATGATGATGACGACATTAACAATGACGTTGCTGAAGGTGATAATAATGCTGATATGATAATGGCAACCCACTTTAACAGTCTGCCCAGCTTCAGGCCCATCTTGTATAGCCAGTGTGCTGGAAGTGGCCCCAAAATGTTTCTTTACTGCGTCTCCCACTCGCTGAGCAGTCAGGAACAGGTCAGTCACTTCTGCAGGGCTGAGATCAGAAAACTGGGCAGTCGCACGTAATGGCACTACTAAGACATCTGTATTTTGCTGCAGTTAAGGCAATCTTTTGAAAACATTTGCTTCAAATATAAATGAAACAAATTAAAATAAAAACTAGGTAAATTATTGATACAATTAACCTTTTTCAACAAAAGTTATGTCGCCATTTCATTAAATAGAGGGGAAAAAAAAGTTTGTTTGTTTGTTTATTAAATTATATTTTTATTAAAATTGCGAGGACACCAACAATACACTGCACATTTTACTGCATGGCTTGTTGAGGACACCAACAATACACTGCACAATTTACTGCATGGCATGTTGAGAACACCAACAATACACTGCACAATTTACTGCATGGCATGTTGAGAACACCAACAATACACTGCACAATTTACTGCATGGCATGTTGAGAACACCAACAATACACTGCACAATTTACTGCATGGCATGTTGAGAACACCAACAATACACTGCACAATTTACTGCATGGCATGTTGAGGACACCAACAATACACTGCACAATTTACTGCATGGCATGTTGAGGACACCAACAATACACTGCACAATTTACTGCATGGCATATTGAGAACACCAACAATACACTGCACAATTTACTGCATGGCATATTGAGAACACCAACAATACACTGCATGGCATGTTGAGAACACCAACAATACACTGCACATTTTACTGCATGGCATATTGAGAACACCAACAATACACTGCACAATTTACTGCATGGCATGTTGAGAACACCAACAATACACTGCACATTTTACTGCATGGCATGTTGAGGACACCAACAATACACTGCACAATTTACTGCATGGCATATTGAGGACACCAACAATACACTGCACAATTTACTGCATGGCATATTGAGGACACCGACAATACACTGCACAATTTACTGCATGGCATATTGAGGACACCAACAATACACTGCACAATTTACTGCATGGCATATTGAGAACACCAACAATACACTGCACAATTTACTGCATGGCATATTGAGGACACCAACAATACACTGCACAATTTACTGCATGGCATATTGAGGACACCAACAATACACTGCACAATTTACTGCATGGCTTGTTGAGAACACCAACAATACACTGCACAATTTACTGCATGGCATATTGAGGACACCAACAATACACTGCACAATTTACTGCATGGCATATTTAGGACACCAACAATACACTGCACAATTTACTGCATGGCATATTTCGGTGCATCTTGTCAGGTGAACGCTACAGTTTACATTAGGGCTATTCAACTAAGTTTATCAAGGGACCAACATTTTGAAAATAAGGATTGTCACAGGCCAGAGGCCCAAGCATAGGGAAACCATTAATACAAAACAACTGGCTATGATCCGGGGGTCATCTGTAGGCCTCCGGGGGCCAGATTTGGTCCCCAGGCAGCCAGCGATTAACCCTGGTTTACATCAACATGTTGGCCCTATGCCAGTTGCCTAAGTGTAGTTTTGACAATTTTCAATTCTAATGGCTGCTGTTTGTCACTTTACAATATGCTCAAAGCACACATGTGAATTCTGACTTCAAATAGATCAAAACAGAGAATTTCCATGCAATTGAAGAATACTCATTTGCTAAATCTGTTTAAAACGCGATTTTAATGAAAGAAGGATTTAGCACTCGAGCGATGAGCCAACAATATAATGAATACAAGTGATTTTTACTAGATTTAAAAAAAAGGTATTTACAAGGTCTCCTTGACTTACGCCCTAGTTCCGTTCCGACTAACAGGTCATGAGATGATCTGGTCGTAAGCTGAATTTATATTTTTCAACATTATTTACATTCAAAAATCTTTTTTTTTAAAAATGATTTGCATAAAACACACAAAAATCAATCAATGTACATATAATTACTGTACATAATGTAAAAAATACATAATATCTACAACATCAGTTCCAAGAAATGTTTGATCCTACTCATGAAGCTATCTTTCTCTACTTACTATTTTTATTTGTTTATTTTGTGTGTGATCTTAAGAGCAGATGGTTGTAAAATCACATATGTTGTAAGTTGAGCAAAATGTGTAATTAACTGGAAAATTATATTTCTGTGCTCAATAGTCTTCTTTGTCAGAATATTCACCTGTTTTTGGTGCATGTAAGATGGAAAGAGGGGATATGCTGCAGGCAATGAGACAGCTTGGAGGAAGGGGGTGGGGGGGGGGGGGGGGGGGGGGGGTGGACACAGCTCTGGATGAATCTGGGGGTCTCCGCAGCAAAATGGTCAAACTGTTTACCTCGCGCTCTGGGGACGGTGAGTTGTTTTATGATGCAATCTGTATGTCTGGGATTGCTGCCGGTGCTATGGTGTCGGTGTTTTGTGAGATGCTCTCAGCAGGGGCTAGCCATCAACGGATCCAGACCGAGCCATATGGGATAAAACCAAGTGCAAAGTAGTCATTCATCAAGACTTTGGTTTGAACACTAGATGAGTATCCAATATTGTCGCTGTTTGGAACGGATTACTGAGTTAAAGACTCAATGAATACAAATGATCAGTTTTAGAGTGGTATTAAGTTAGCTCACAACAGGGACAACCAGCAACTACACATAAGGTGAATTTTCTACCTTAATTAAAACATATAAACCAGGATTACCTGCCTAAAAAATAAAACCTATAATTCAATTATGAAATAATTTTGAACAAAGAAAAAAGGATACGTCCAGGAACAACAGGCTTGATGTTGACTGCCGCAAATGACAATAATGTACGATAGATCACCTGGTTTGAGGTTATTTTGAGGTGGCCAAACTGGTAGCTGTGGCAGTCATCTGGTGGGACTGCCAAAAATATAAACAGTTCTTGTGAATATAATGATGAAATTAATATAAAAGCAATTAAAGCCGCGATTCAAATCACAATTGATGCAGCGATTTTTTTTTTTAAAGTAGCCGGGCCTTCCAGGTCAATTCAGCCAACAATGTGCATCATGAAATTTCATGGGAAGTAAAGGTGGCCTGTGTGACACTGACAACATTACCTCCTGAGTGCCAGCCTAAAACAACAGGGCTAGCACCATTTATGCCAGCATGCCCCAGGTTGTGAAACGTCCCTTTGCCTTTTGTGTAATCTCGGGGTCTCCGTTGTGAAGTGGTTAAGCTGTCTGCTTCGTGATCTGAAGTTTGAGGGTTTGTTTCATAGCTCAGCTGTTCAATGCATGAGCACAATTTTTTACGGAGGCCCCTAGGGATCACCGTCAGAGCTTTGTTGTTCTTGCTATATGCGACGCTCTCGGTCAGCAGCTTGCCGTTCTGCCGAGAAAGGCCAAGCCATACAGGAAAAGAATCTTGTGCAATAAAGTCTATCCTCTCAACTTTAACATTTTTAAATCAAAGATATCCATTTTCTTGATGTTTTACTTCTTGTGAGAGTTGAGTTTGGTTAACCACTGGTAATAAGAGTTATAAGACAAAGAAGATGGTGCTTTACTGGACATATTCTGAGAAGAGACACACACAGGATCCCCAAACAGGCACTCAAATTGGAAATACAGAGATTGAGGAAGAGATAACCAACAGAAATGTTAAACATCCAAGAGAAACGCTAAATCAAACGTTTATGAGAGGCAAAAGGTGCTGCACATGATCTCGAAGAGACTGCACAGGACAGAATGGAAGGGAGGAACAGTCTGTGAGCCCTATGTGACATATAATGGTACAACAGGACAGTAATGATGATGATGATGACAGCAGAGTTGCTCTCAGGTTCTGATGGCCACCTCTATTCAAAGTGCGGATTCTATGGATTTTCACATAATAACAATAAAAGAATGGTATAAGCTTCTTGATCTTGGGGTAGTGGAGTAGTCAGGACCAAAGAAGAAGCGAGAGGAGAAGAAGAAGCAGGATGAGAAGATGAAGCAGTAGAAGAATTTCTGTAGCAAAATATGTGAAGATTCCCGTATGGGTTCTGGGGCTACACTGTGGAAAGGGGCGGGGGGAGACACACTTCCCCCAGAAGGCATGTCGTAAAAGGTAAAAGTATAATAATCAGGGGTATTTCCTTCAGAGATGGAATAAGTCTGCCTGAGAGGCGAGGAACCAACCATATGCATACAAATTAGTCAGATCAGTAAAACTGATGTGCATGCAAAACTCAAGTTCTGAAACAAAACATCAAAAGTCCAGAAGTGGGAAAAAAAGACATTTTACCAGATTTTACAGCTGATAAACGTGAAGAAGACAAGGATGCTGAGGAGGAAGAAGAAAAAGAATGAGAGGAAGAAGAAGAAGAGGTAAGAGAAGAATATGGATGAAGGAACAATGTTTGCTGTTACAATCGCAGTTAAAGATCATATGTACATACTAGTAGAAATCTGAGATTCTGGAGCTGCTATCCGCCCATACAGGTCGGTACGTCGGTGTAGCCGGACCGGCATCTCTGATCGTACTCTTTCCAAGTACTCTAAATCCAATTCTGCCACACACACACCTGTTCCTTCACTGCACTGTGCTATAATAGCACCCCAGGGATCAACAACCTGGATTGTAAACATTACAAGAATTATTTTCAAATACATAAAAGCACATGTACAGAGGTAGGCATGCAAGAGTTAAAGCAAATAACTAGGAGCCTTTTCCACGCCTTCAGGCAAATAGGATATACAGGGCCAGACCTATACTGTGCAGACCAAAGGACACTTGATGGGTGATGTGGTTAGCGTCATGCCGGCCGCCTTTACTTTCCAGGACTGTACCTGGTACCCACTCAAGGCTGGGTCGAACTGGGAGGGCAAGGTCATTTAAAAAAAAAAAAGGTCTGGCCAGTTTGGACCCAAACCCATGACCTTCCGACCCACAGGCGAGCGTGTAGCTGCTAGATCACGGCCACTTCCCCACCATTAAACAATGGTAATGTTTAAGTATAATACTTTTCAACCTCAGCCTTGTTCAGTAATACACTCTCCAAATCCAGTGTTTCCAATGCTTCTGCATTTTCTTTAGCTGCCATGATACGCCTTTATTTATTAACATAGTGGGAGCTACTATGATGTAGGGGCTAGACGCTTGCCTGCAGACTGAAGGTCATGGGTTCAAATCTGGCCGGTGCTAGACATTTTTCAAAAATGACCTTGGCTCCTATGTCGACCTAGCTTTAAATAAGTACCAGGTAAAAGTCCTTGGAAGTAAAGGTGGTCAGCGTGATGCTGACCACATCACGCATAAAGTGCTGATTGGTCTATAAAATATAGGTCTAGCCCTATAAAGGGCTAAAAGAGTTCTTTACTTTTTATTTACATTAACATATCTATAGGTGAAAATATGAAAGATTATGACATGAACATATAACATTATTTTTTTTCCTTTGTTGAAAACACATTACCATTGCATGACCATATGAAGACCTCTTGGGGTTATGTTTACCCGTCTGAGCAGCAGCAACAACGTAGCACTGGGTCTCAATGGCACGGGCTCGAAGCAGGCTCTGTGGATTCACAAGACCAGGATTATGGTTAGTTAACGTGGGAAACAACATACAATCATTACCTCTGTCACCCCAAAAAGCCCTAATGCTGGCATTTCCATTGCTAATATTTTCTCACAAAGGCAATGCAGTTTAATGTCTCTGGTTCTTCTTGCACCTGCCCAGCATTTAGAACGAAAGGATATGACACTATTTAATAAAAATAGTATTTAAGGGGGCCTGGGCTGCTGGGGGATCTCTTGTGAATCAAAGGGCTTTTCTAAAGCCATGGTATGTCAAATTTCCCCATTGCCTCAGGGATAGAGGTCACAGGATCATGGCATGAGTGAACTGATACACATTTCCTTAGGCTCCCAGACAATGTATTCAATTGATGCTTCACTCTTTTCGTGTTTATTTATTACTCCCTTTTCATACTTTTTTTGAAAAATTTGTTTACATACGTGGATAAATTAAACAAAATGTATTGTATAACTGACCTGCGTAGAATGGTTGCTTCTTAAAAAAAAAGGAAGATTGTTGGGGGGAATTTTTAGGGGTTCACTGCACATTTATTTTAGTGTTTGCAGGGCAAAGGGGATAAAGAAGAAAATCGGGGGGGGGGGGGGGGGGGGGGGTTTAACTTAAATGTCACAGAAAATATTTAGAACATAATGGATCAAGAAGGGAAAAAATACTGACATTCTACAAGATCAGCCATCAGAGAAAACTGGTTTATAAATATATCTTGGTGACTAAATTACTTTGACTATATTAAAAGACAGAAATTTAGAATAGACTACCATAACAAAAACAATGAACAACTAATAAACAAGAGATTGGACACTGCAGAACTTGGGTAAATGGCACTTCAAAGTGCACAATAACATTAAGTAACTTACGTAGGGGCTTCAAATGAAACCCTAAAACGGTGACAGAAATTACAATAACCATGCCAGTGTCTCATAACGTGTAAAAATTAAGGTTGTCAAGGGTGTTGAGCGCACAACATCAGGGTGATGTCATAAGGACAATTTAAAAATAGTCACCCCACTTTTGACATGCACCAAAGAGGAGCAGGACTGACACCCATTTCTGATCAGTGAAGAAATGAAACCTGTAGAAATTCATTGGCGAATGAAGGCCCCCATATGGTGATGTATACCGCTGAGTCGAGCAGGTAAATGAATGGAGTACAAAGTTTCACAATGACATTGACTTCTCTGACAGACTGACCAGGATGGATCAGGCACACTGGCTAAATAGTCTGTCACAGAAGTCTCATGGTTTTGGAAAAGCACTCTCCCTCAATAACAACAAAATCGCTGACCCAAGCTCAGAGACAAGTGACTTGGGTGGGAAAAGATTGATCAAATACCTACCTCCCAGTGAGCCATGCCTGTGGTTTGAGTGAAGGCAGATGGGTAAGTGATGATCTGGGCTCCTTGCTGAACCAAGGCTAGTGATATCTCAGGGAATCTGACATCGTAGCACTAGCACGGTTAAGGACAGTTAATTTAACTTCAATGTTCTTTTTGCTAGGAAACTGGAAAACATTCTGCATTTTGTGATGTTAAAAGAAAACAATTAAAATCTATTTGTGCCCCACTTTGTACTGCATTTTTTAAAAATTTTGTTTCATTCTTAGAGTATTGTAAATTTATGTAATGTGCTGACAAAGGCTCTCTGGCCACAATGTTCACTTTTTGTTTGTGTCTGTGAGATAACTACACCCAACCATTACTGTGAAGATGGTCAATCAATCAGGTGCTATCTCTACAAACAAGATTAGCTGCAATGGGCCTCCAACACTGTCTCTTGTCTTAGCTGTACACTTTCAGACTGTTCGTCCATCTCTTGATTTTGTCCTCTGACCTGTATCGCTGTCTACCTCATGCCTCTTCCTCAAGTATGGTTTTTGATACAATGTTTTGCCTTTTAATTTTAACATAAAATTTTAAGTTTAAAAAAAAAACTTTTTTCAAACTCAATTTTTGACGTTTTCGTTTCCACAAAATACAATGTAGTCTTCTCTATATCCCCATCTCCAGAGACTCAATTCAATTCTCTGGTTGCTTGTTCACTGTCCAGATTTATGTGCCACAGAGCAGTTGATAATCTGCATTTGTAATATCTTGTTTACCTCTCTAGTTGTCAATAGTTTTCACATAATCTTTAGCCATTCCTATTCTCTTGTTGATTTATATTTCACTGTTGCTATCATTTATTATGTCTAAGATAGGAGAATATTGTTACTTGTTCTATCTCTCCACTTAATGTGATGTTCACTGTAGGCTGCTCCTTTCCATTGTTACTTATGAGTTTTTGTTCTTTAAAATACTTATGTCTAAACCATTTTCTGCACTCTGTTGTAACCCGGTGTCGTGGTTTTCTGTATTTGTGTTGCGCTTCTTGGGTGGATTGAGTGATGGATTTGTTTAACTTTGTTCACTCCTAATCAATTTCTGCTAGTAACACTGAGCTGAAAATGGTATACAATTCAATTATTTAGCATTGAAACCAATAATGTCCGTTGGATATCATGAAAGTAAAAAAATATCAAAGGGCAATGCTGGCATAGTATAAAGCCTGAGTGGGTTTTGAGGGGCTTTACTGTTAAGGATATCTAGAGTGTTAAGTCCGTTGCTGACGAACATGGTGACATCATAATGACAGTTTAAAGATGGGCACCTCCCATACTACATGCACCAAACAGGAGCAGCGTTCTCTTATCCGTTTACTTTAATTAGTAATGAGGTGAAACCTAAAGAAATTCATACAGGAAGGAAAATCCTGTGTGGGGAAGCCCCCATGTACATTTACAAATCAACCAGACATGCGGTCCATGAGAACTTGGCAGTTTGCCATGACAAAATCATCCTTTTATTCTTAGCAAATTTTTCTTCTGCGTTCACCTTTAAAAGGAAGGTTGGCATGCTGTGTTGTGGTTTACAGCTAGGCTGCGATATCTCCAACTTTCAGTGCAACACATCCAATTGTCAGCAAATCCCTTATTAGTCGCTACTTACATTATCATTTTTAGTTGTCGCGCCTTCCCCCCTCACACAGGGCCCCTGAATTGTTTGTATTTGTAACCCATTCAGACGTCAACACAAAAGCAAAGTATAAAAAGGATACAGTTAATAGGCCAATTCTGCCGACAGGAGTCTGAACCGGAGAAACAATCTTCTTGCCTGGAAGGACATAATCACTCTCACAGAGATGCACCTTGCCAGGTATATCCAGATCGAACAAATGGGCCTTGTCATAGGTGGCCACCACATTTCCATCAAGGTCAATGATTACGTGCGTGTTCAGGAGCTTTGACTTTTCTTGTTCTGGTGCCTGTAAAGGGGGGTAGGGACAATAAGCAAACCAGCTGAGAAACATCAAATGGGATGAAAATGTGACTTTTTTATGGAAAATGTGAGAAATAGCATGGACAGGCATTAACACAAAATTTTTTTTTTAAAACAAAAGTCCTCTGAGAGCCATTTTACTGAGTGGTGTGGACAGAGAGGAGCGGCTCGCCGAATGGTTAGAACGATGGGCTCTCAAGCGGAAGACCCAGGTTCGAATCCTCAGTAAGGCTGGAGATTTTTTCTGTCAGAGGCAAAATAAAATCCTCACCTGCACAGTCGAGGCGACAGCACTAGCCATGCGGCCAGAAATCCTCAGGCTCAGGACAGAGGTCTTCAGCCTGAAAGTTCTGGGTGACATGGCTAGTACAATCGCCATAAACTGCATGAGCAAAGAAATCACCACACTGGACGACAGATTCGTTTGTAACCGTTTTAGGGTGCCCCAAAATAACCATGTTATTTGGCTGAATGGGGTTTCTGGGACTTGTAGCTGTTAACCCTTCAGAATACAAAAATAAACTGTGCACGTTGGAATGTTTATTTTACCCCCACCACCCTTTCCTAGATAGAAAAACTCCCACCACCTTACTGAGGATTCGAACGAGTATCTCCTGCATGACAGCCCAGTATTCTAACCCTTTGGCCAGCTGCTACTAGAGAAAAGGATTAAAGCCAAAAAAAATTCTTGGAGAGATTATACAGAGACAGTCAAGATTTGTTTTTGTGTTTTTTGTTTGCCCTATTATAAAGAAACAACTAGAAAACTGGCAAATTCCCCTCAAAAGAGGAGCATGAACAAGAACATCCAGAAGCATAATGAATACCTTCTGATGAAATCCTCCAATAGACAGCCAAACTTTATTTCGGATGGCCGCTTTCTGACACTGGTGTATAAAGTTGCCATCGAGAGGCTCTGAGCATTCAACAGACTGGTTCTTGGATTCACCAATGTAATCGCAGGCTTCTGGCAGGAACACCATCTGAAACAGCAAACAGAGATTAAAAGAGAGAGATCAACAACAAACAGAGATTAAAAGAGAGAGATCAACAACAAACAGAGATAAAAGAGAGATCAACAACAAACATGGATAAAAGAGAGATCAACAACAAACAGAGATAAAAGAGAGATCAACAACAAACAGGGATAAAAGAGAGATCAACAACAAACAGGGAGAAAAGAGATTAACAACAAATAGGGAGAAAAGAGAGATCAACAACAAAGAGGGAGAAAAGAGAGATCAACAACAAACAGGGATTAAAAGAGAGATTAACAACAAAAACATTTAAGTGGAATCATTAAGCTGCATGTGAATTAAAATGTGCTCATGCAGAATCACCATCAAGTGCCTTGCCAGCTCGCGTAGGTGTTCAAGCATCTCCACAGATCCAGGTCTTTGGTATTCTGGGTAAATTTCACTGATGATATTCCCCTATGCCACCGTCTCAAGCCATCCACCATCGTTTCTCTTGGTCTGCCTCTGCTGCTTCTACCAGTCATCATGATATTTTTCAGTGCTCCTTTTCTCATCACCTAACCAAAGAACTTGTTTCCTTTTCATGTTATTTAAAATGTTTTACCTTACTTTCATTAGCCATTTCCAGGCAATCACTGTTAGTTATTCTGGCAGTCCAAGGTATTTCATGTTCATGTAGGACATTAAAAAAAAATAATACGACAGAATCATTAACACTGATGTGGGAGCTACTGAGAGACAGAAATTCCAGCATGTCAAGTGAGAAGAAGAAGCTGAGACTGGGTAGGCAAACAATGTACAACTAGAATGTTCTTTAATTGGAACCCACATGGTAAAACAGACAGAGGGAGACCTAAGCATACAAGAAGATAAGAACCTGAGACTTGTAAATAATATTTGGTGGACACAGAGGGAGCAGCGGGAGATGAGAGAATGGCTTGCCATGAGTTGGTTGAGGATCTATTTATTTTTACCCCCTTTTCTTCCTGTGCTACTTCACTTTTTCTCCTCCTACCCCTCCCCCACCCCTTTGTTTTCCTTATGTTATTTTCTCTTCCCATCTACTTTATCGTCTCTTCCTCTGAACAGATATCGCACCAAGGTTCCATCGCCCAGCTACTAAAATGAGCGACGGATGTGACACGTTAAGCTGCGATTTTTTGGTGGAATGTATTTTCTGACATGCCCATAGCATACTGTTGACACAAAAATGTCAGTTGGCTGATTTTGTTCAGTATGATGTGTACTTTGTCAGTGTTTTCATGACTGACCGTTTCAGCAAACAGTGAGCTACAATTTTTATGCATTCTTATTTTGCAAGTGCAAGCTCCAAGATTTAGTTGGGACTGACAAGTTTTTCTCTGGTTTTTGAACGGGACAGTCAAGGACATTTTGTGTGATTTCGACTGGCACAGGAATAGAGCAGTTATGAGGCGGCCCATCTGCAGGGATGAAACCTTGACTAACGAAATATCAAACCAAGTGAGAAGCAGAAATCAGCTTCACACAATCACGAAGGACAAGTGAGCATTTTGGCTATAAAACCTTCATCAGCATCATCATCCTATAACACTGCATGTCGTTGGGTCACCAGTTTTATCAGCACACAACATGAATATACAGTTACAATTACAAATGAGCAGAGGCCGGCCGAGAGGTTACAACATTAGACTCTCATTCAGGAGACCCTGGTTCCAATCCCGGTAAGATGATGGGAGTTTTTCTGTCGGGGGCAAAATTGAACATCCTAATCTGCACAGTCCATGGCGACAACACCAGCCGTGTATCCCTAAATTTTAAGGCTCCTGACCGCCTGTCTAAACCGCTCAAAGGCGTGGTATATACAGACAGTAGTGACAGTTACAAACATGAAATCAATGGCATTACGACAACCTACAGTACTCAAAGTCAAACCTGTACTGTCTTCAGAAGACAGAGAGAAAATACAACAGAAATGAAATGTTTACGTACTATGCTAGGTGTAACAAGGAAAGACTGGCTTAGGAATGATATTAGGAGAAGACTCAGCACAGAACCAACACTAAGCTTTATAGGTAGACAACAAATCAAGTGGTTTGGCCATGTAACAAGATTGGCATCAGACGGCACCACAGAAAGCAATGTTATTCAGATACAGCAGTAAAAGAACCAGAGGTCAACCGTGCAGAACATCGACCACAGAAATATCAGGCACTGAAAAGTACTGTATAAGCAAACAGAAGGTTCCTTTCCACAGATCTCTTCCCGCCCTGACACCATGAGGCATTCCAGAAGCAGAGAAAAGAAGAAGACAGTAGAGAAGAGTTTGATGGGCACAGACAGACAGCGGCAGTTCCGAGAGTTGTGAAACTAGAGAACTGCCATAAGTTATAAAAATACCATGAACAATTATCAAACCAAATGGGAAGCGAAACTAGTCAGCTTTACATTATCACAACTTCTAACAAGTGAACACTGCGGCCAGAAGGCCTTCATCAACATTTGACACAGACAGACAGTATTACACTCTGAACAAAGGCACAGAGTACATATTTGTTTACTTGGCATATTTTGCTTTATCTGGTCATATGCATACCAATAGTAACAATTAAATAAAATAAAGCAAATAAGTGAATCCTTGGCAACTAAAGTACAAATTCAACCGTCTGTATTACCAAGGCAAGTGCAGGTTCACTATCATGTCTTCCTGTTTACACAGTTCTGGACTGAGGTAACGAATAGTGGCAGCTTGAAAAAATCATAGCACTCTACCACTGGATATATGAAGAATATGGAATGTGCTGTCCTTGTTGACAGCGTTCTAGAGTTCAAAAGGTGGTGCTCAACGGATGAAGGGCTGCCTCTCTGCCGGCCACCTGAGTCACGTTGAATTACTGCCCTGGTTGTTTTTTCATTATGATTTTTACTTTGTATTGCTTTTTCTAAACAAATTTATAATTACAAACAAGAATGATCATGCCTTGTTTTTCTCATTTTTCTCCCTCCACTACATACCTGAGCTCCTCGACCAGCTGCTGAAGCTACTAGATCCAGAATGGTCTGAAGGTTATCAGCCTTGTTGGACGTAGCATTCATCTGGCACACACCCACTAGCACCTTCTTGCTTGAGTCTATAGCCTTAGTGTGGTTGTGATGGGTGATCAGAAGGTTGGCGGAGCTAGAACTTGCAGATAACATTGTGTTATTGATGCAAAAAGTTACAGCCCTCAATGGAATAACTCGCAGCAGATGGAGGTGTCCAAATATTGTCATAGATGATCCTCTTTTATAAAGAGGGTCACATTCAGAGCTGGAAAGAAGAAAAATGTAATGAATAAAACTATGCCTATTCTTCAACGACTAATACTTTACATATGATGGCTCTAAACTCCTGCGGGAAGTCCTGATTTTTTGTCCACTGATGAACTTTGGCTCTCTTGCAAGAACTTGAGTGCTGTATGCAAATCCACTTTATAGACCTGGCTTATTTGTATGCAAAAATTGCACAACTCTTCTCCAGTTGCAGTGATCAAGACAGAGGGTGACAATATACCAAAGTCTTCTTAGACTGGAGGCCACAGAGACCGGAGCAGTACATTTCCGCAGATGCTCCAGCACTCCAAATTCCAGAAAGCCTGGTATTTAAGAGCTACATGCCAGAGTAGGAAGGAGATTTTTTTGTTACTGCTCGGAGCCACACCCTTTCAGCGGCTGCTCTCTGACAAAACAAGAAGCCAATCCTAACAGAAAGTGTTAATAACTCTTCTCCGTCCAGCACAGTACCAGATACCTAAGATGCCCATACCTACAACAGTGCAGAGAAATCCCCATCACTGCTGTGAGAGAAAACATCCAGTATCAAGAAGCATGCATGAGACATCAGCTACCCAAGGCCTCTCTGCAGCAGAAACAACAACACATTTTACAATGAGATGCCATGACTAAAAAAAGGAGATTCAATCACTCTGAGATGAAAAGGCGGCAGAAGAAGCCCAGTGAGCACTGGAGAGAGAAGAGATAAGAAGTGGAAACAATATTTGAGATCCAGAGAAAATTAGAAGCCGAAGTACCCGGTATAGCACAATTCAAGACATAAATCATGGCCATAATTATAGATATCAAGATGAAAAGGGAATGGCAAGATAGAGCCACAACCTGTGACCTAAGAACACCTGATGAAGAACAGAATAAAAACCTTGAAGATTTACAAGAAATGCAGCAGAAGTAATTACAACCAAGGAAGCACTGGCATAAACCAACAGAAAGCTTAGTAGTCACCCATGAAATGAAGCAACTACAGATCAATTTTAAACAAACAAGAAATATGATCAAAGAAAAAGCTTGCAAAGAATCAGATTATCAGTCAGAAAGAAAAAAACTGCCACAAAGGAAAAGTAAAACAAAAAACAGCACAGCAAACAAGTTCTTAATATTATAATCCACTGCTGACGCCATGAGCTAGTTAAACGAGACAAGCATTTCTTGTTTCTCCTTAAAACCGATTAATGACTAGACCTATATTTTTTATAGACCATTCGGCACCCACGAGGATAGCTGGTAAAATCATACTGGCCCAGGAGGCTGCGTGGTCTCGATGCATGACGTCCGCCTTGAGTGCTGGAGGTCCCAGGTTCAAGACCCGGTGAAGACTGGGATTTTTCATGTGGACTTCTAGTAATTTTCCCTGGTCTTTGGGTAGTAAAATAGGACGTCTGTGTGTATTGTTGGGCAGGTAAAATATTCCCTTGGCAGTTTTAAATTGGAAAAAAAAAAATAGCGCTGCTCAGGCAAAATTTGGAGTTCAAAATCTACCCAAGGTATTTCAGTCAGGATCCACGCTGGTGTTGCTAAGTTCGTGCACTGCGCTGAGATTCTTCAGACTTAGGCTTGAGTCTTGAGTCAGAAGAAGAACGGAGCACTTATGGGTTACTACCCTTGTGCCATGATTTTGATCTGTTGTCTCTAAACCTGAACCTATCATATTCATACTGGCCACCTTTACTTCACACCTCAGGACACAAGTTGCCCTGTTAAAAGAAACTTTCAGAAAAAAAGGAAACTTCACCAATTATTAATTTATCATAGTCTGGTTGATTTACTCAGTATAAATGTATATAACTGGTAATGCCCTTAAAGATATAAGACGATTTCAAAGATTCGATTAACTTCAACTCTTTGAAATCAGATTATAAATGTCACGTGTGGGTTCCGGGGTCTCATTTTTGGGGAAAATAAGAACAGACTTACAGAGCCACTGCCCCCTACTGCCCTACTAACAAACTGAACAACACGCGCATGTCGTAGATTAGACGGAAGACGACTACTTTGATTGAAGTCGCAGTGCAAGTGCCTGAGAGGCTAGCCACTGCAGACCAACAGTCTGCATATAAATAGACCATATCTGCATAACGGATGACTCAAGTTTTGGAACAGGACTAAGGTCCCCCCAAAAAAAGGAAGCGGGCGAATAACCAGAACGTTCCACAGGAGTTAAGTTAACAGTACAGCCGGTGTACACGAAGAAAAAAAATATTTAAAACATAAACTCAAGCAGAGTCGTTGTTAGCAGAACTTGATGATCACCCTATCTAATAAATATATCGGATTTCCGTTGAATTACAGATAAAGTGACGTTTATTAATATTACTGTTCAAAGCTGGCATACCTGATGTGGCGAAGAAAACAGTAAAATAGTTACTCAAAACTTGGCTTCTTGTTGTTGTCGTCTGCCCAAGTCGTCGACGGGAAATCCCGATCTGCCTTCAACCGGAAGTATTTGGAGTAAAGGGGCGGGGTGGGGGAAGCGAGCATGGCGTGTGACTGGATCTGATATACAAAATATTCGGCTTATGTTCTGTTTGTGCATTTATCATTTTATTTGTGGCTGTATCGTTATATACAATATACGGCCTCCTCGGGGTTTGGGTTAGCGTTTTGTTTTGCTGGCAAAGATGCACATATCGCAGCCTATAAGTATAAATAATAATAATAATAATAAAAATTGTATAAAGTGACAATAGCCCTTTTAAGGGCAGCAGCAGCAGCAGCAGCAGCAGCAGTAGTAGTAGTAGTAGTAGTAGTAGTAGTAGTAGTAGTAGTAGTAGTAGTAGTAGTAGTAGTAGTAGCAGTAGTAGAAAGTAGTAGTAGTTGGTGGTGGTTGTGGTGTTGTAATAGTAGAGTGACAGAGCAGTCTTAACAGCATTATGGGACTCTGGAAAAGCCAGTAAACTACGGTTCTAACGGCAACTACTCACAAAAAGGATATTTTGATTTATGGCAAATCACTTGACACATATGCTCGTGGGGCTACCGGCAATTGCGCAGCGTGTCCACGCGATAAGACGGCAATGAGTAGTAGTAGTAGTAGTAGTAGTAGTAGTAGTAGTAGTAGTAGTATTAGTAGTAGTAGTAGTAGCAGCAGCAGGTAGTGGTGGTGATGGTAGCAGTAAGAATAGAAGAAGAATTTATACGTAGACGTCGTCATTATTGCTGCTGTTTCCTCCTGTTTAGATCATACACAGAGAATCTCAGCACAGTGCACGGACTTACAGTACTGAAAAGAAAAGCAGGGAAGTCCTATAGCAGTTACTGAAGTTGGAAGTGTTAAGTTCTCGCATATTTTTTAATAACGACATACAAGGTAGAGCTTTTTGCATGTGTGTCCTTAGTCTTCTGTCTTGTTATGAGATGGGTTCTCTTTACAGCACTCCGGACACTCATATGTGCTCAGATTTCTAATTCAACATATACGTCAGCGTCCTACAGTTAAAGGTGACAGTCCTATGCTGGTTAAAAAAAAAACTTCATATACGTCTGATGTGCCTTTTATGCTTGGCTGTGTTGATCTTTACTCCAAATTCTCGTATTCTTGGCATTAATTTGGATACGCTGCTCCCAGAATTCTCGGATCGTCTTATCTCTTTAAGGGCATTAACAATGTCATCGTGATCCAGGTGTTGGTAATCTGCAATAAAAGCTGAACCGGCCACTTTGTGAGCTCTTTAATTGCCAACAAAGCCTGCATAATTTGAGACAAAGATTAAGATAACTGTACTGCCGATCGTTTTTGACACAGATGCCACAGATGTTCTTCTGTCTGCGTAGGGCAATGGCGAGGCGTGCATGTAGTGGCTCTAACCGCCTTATACACTTTCCATTGCCAAAGAAAGGTGCATTATTTTACTCTTTACTACTGTGGATTACTATTTATTACAAATAAGCCAGTCCGTTTACGTCTCGAACAAGCGAAATAAACGCTTGCTGCATGCTTACACTGCTCATACAGAAACTGCAACACGTGAAAGCTACCAATTACCAGTACTACGATGCTAGCTGTGCACGCATACTCTCAAAAGAAGAAAAAATATAACCTGTTTTCCTTTTTATCCGTTGCCTGCTAACGCTTACGCCTGCGAACTGATCACGCCTCGCCTCTGGTGTATGTCTTTTTCAAGGGTAAATGTGAATCAACAAGGTAATACAATAAATACAACACAGTCGGCAACCAAAGTTATTGTTTATGACATAGTCACACAGGATAACCAGGATGCAACACTGAATAGGTATACTAAATAACGCAGAAACACTCTGTATGCGTCATTCCTTTAGTCTTTTTTTTTTTTTTAATGAACAAAAATACAATAGCCACGAATAATAAACCATGCAAAAACCCACTTGGCAAGTTTCACAACGAAAGAGTGAAATTATATTATTTGTGAAAGCATATTATCTTAACTGATAAAATAATTGTACCCAGAATAGATATACAACAGCTGTAGAGAGATACATGTAGTTAGCATCCGTTGTATATTTTCTCTACGTGTTCAATGGGAAATGAACAGGCAGACGGACTGGCTGGTTATGCACCTCCTTGTCGTGAATTGATGCATGACAAGCTAAATGTTGTAAGGGTTCTTTGGGGGCCAATAAAAAGCAAGGACGCACAAATCATGTATCACTGTCTGAGGGGAATGATATAGTGAGGAGTGACCCGGGGATCTGTTCGACGCTCAGCAATCAAGGAAAAGGCGGGACGAATATACAATCAGACTGTTAATGGAGCCATCGTAAATGGAATCCTGCGCTTGCCATTGTTGCTGAAGAGGGGAACGGAACGCTTATGAGAATGTTCTTGGTCCTATGATGTCGATTTATCAATGTAGAGAGATGCAAAGTTCTTTCTACAACTCGAATGTCACTGCTACGGATTCAAGAGTTCAAATTCTATCTCCCAGAGGATTTGCTAGCCTCCCAAACCAATCAAACATTAGAGTTAGTACCCTTGAAATAGCACAGCTTTTTCTTGCTACTATTCTCTTCGGGTGGTCACAAACGTGTTAGAAATTGAATTGGCCAAACAAACATTCAATTTCTCTCGGAGATACTTCAGTGTATTCTTTTTTTCATATCTGTTTTATTGTATATTCATGTAACGTACTGACGAAGGCTGTCTAGCCGCAACGGTCACGTTTCGTTTGTGTTTGGGATAATACCGGCAGTTCGATAAACATGTACAATCACATGTTTGTCACATGATCCCTCTCACTTTTCCTGTGTGGGAAGGACACTTTGTCCATTGTTGCTGTTGTGGTTTGTGTAGAGAAAGACTCCAGCCGCAACGTCCGATTTTTCTTGTGTGAGTATGTTGGTCCCCTCCTAATGTTCGTTGTGTTTCTTAGTTACAGTTCAATGGATGCTTGTGGGAATGCCCCGAGTGCTGTGATGTCGGTTCTTGAATCAAATCAGTCTATCAATCAATCAAATCAGTTCAATGGATTCGTTTTTTTTAAAGAATAGTATGATAATCAAGTGTTGATTTTATGTAGTGTAGTATGTTCTTCTGTTTTAATTACTTTCTTCTTTTTATGATTAGGCCACTCAGTACATTACCACCCGTTTACCAAACGATGACAGTGGTCTCAAGGGTGCCCCCCCCCCCCCTCCCCCCATATAACTTCATAAAGCGCCTATGCCGGTTGCATGGTTCCGGAAGACCAAAGCGGGATGTATACGCCTTTCAAATATATGGATAGTAGGAATATATAGTAGATTTTTATTACAAGAATTGAACAAATAATGTGTTTGCAAAATCACACCAATTATATTATATAATCCTCTAAACGACTCTAAGTTACAGCTTAAAATATTTGTAAAATTGTTACAAGTTAAAAATATATTAAAAGAAAAATGCATTTGTGAACAAAATATGAATTTTATAAGGTTCTTGCAGATTGTAAGGCTCTAATTTGTAGCCTATTTAGATTTTACTTAAATCCAACAATGTCTACGCGAATGACCTGACAAGGTCAGGCCCAACACTTCCTAAAGACGACTTTTCAAGTAAGGATCACGGCCGGCCAGCTCACGACCAGCTCTAGCTGACGGGCCATGCTGCTGACGTCACCGGGTCGGGCTAATAATGCGTTAACGCAGCAGTTCTCAAACTGAGGGACGAGGCACCCTGCAGTGAGCGTCGATGCCAGGGGTGCCGCGGCAATAATCAAGAAAAGTCGGCTAAAAAAATTGTGTGAAATTATTAAAGAGGCCTGTAGATACTTTAAAGTTAAAATTTAAGTTGTCTTGCCCCGCCACTGTCGAGAAAAGTTTATTTCTTGTTTTAGAACCGCTGCGTTAATGCGTTGTTAGCCCGACCCGATGACGTCAGCAGCAAGGCCCGTCAGCTGGAGCCGGTCGTGGCCAGCTCTACCTGTGGTAAGGATATAACTCAGATGTCACCTTGAGATATATATATCTTGTCTATTGAAACGGCCCCCGAACGGGTTGGCGTGCCACACATTTCTCAGATTTGGCGGGACAGACTCAATAAACCAGTGTTCCTCCACATTTTTACATCCGCGGCCGGCGAGAGCAAGGTAAATTGTTCTGCGGCCCACCAAAGCAAGGTAAATTGTTCTGCGGCCCACCAAAGCAAGGTAAAGTGTTCTGCGGCCCAAAAAAAAAGCAAGGTAAATTGTCTGCGGCCCACCAAAGCAAGGTAAAGTGTTCTGCGGCCCAAAAAAGCAAGGTAAATTGTCTGCGGCCCACCAAAGCAAGGTAAATTGTTCTGCGGCCCACCAAAGCAAGGTAAATTGTTCTGCGGCCCACCAAAGCAAGGTAAATTGTTCTGTGGCCCACTAAAGCAAGGTAAATTGTTCTGCGGCCCACCAAAGCAAGGTAAATTGTTCTGCGGCCCACCAAAGCAAGGTAAATTGTTATGTGGCCCACTAAAGCAAGGTAAATTGTTCTGCAACCCACCAAAACAATGTAAATTGTTCTGCGGCCCACCAAAGCTATGCAAATTGTTCTGCGGCCCAACAAAAGTGTCAATTGTTCTATTGCCTACCAGAGCAAGGTAAATTGTTTTACGGCCCACCAAAACAAGATAAACTGTTCTTAAGCATACCCCCCCCCCCCCCAAAAAAAAAAAAACTTTCTTCGGCCAACCAAAACAAGATAAACTGTTTTGCGGCTCACCAAAACAAAATAAATTGTTCTGCAGTCCAGCAAAACAGGATTAAAAAAAAAAAAAAACCAGGAAACAATTTAAAAAGTGCAGCTAGCAGTTTATTTTTTTAATCTGATGACACTAAATTACAGTTTTCAGCTAATGCGACATTTGCTGCTGCTGCTGCTTAGAAGTTAACACATCTTTTACATGTAACAAGAACGGTGTTGCTGATAGACGCAGCGCTACAGTAACATCCATTCTATTCCTTTGTTTGATTTTGATTGTTGACATGCAGGCGAAAGCCGTTCCAGAAACCGGGAGTCCATGAGGTATTAATCCATCAGATCAGATGAGAACAACGTTACCGCGGTCAACAGGATGAAGAACACTGCAAAACCCAAGCCAGTTGATAGATTACAGCGTCTGCTGCTGGTGGAGACGTAAACCTTTTCGAACCTTAGCTATGGATGGGTGTCTAAAAGGATGTAAAAAGATAAGGTAGAGACAAGATAGAAAATGGTAAGAAGAACATTAGGTTTATATTAGCTTTACAAAACCACTAACAACAAAAAAAAAGCACAGGACATTGCGGCGTCTAAATTTCATCAGCAGAAAAATAGGAAGGAAAACATAACACACACACACACACACGTACGCACGCACACACACACGCACGCACGCACACACACGAGAAGACTGAAATGACTACATTACTGTATTCAAATATTATGTAAACACAGGAAACGAAATAATAACATGCGCTCCACACCCCACCCCACATTTGAGGGTGGGTGTAATTGTCTCCCCCCCCCCCACCCCACCCCATCGCTTATTCAACCATTTGCAGCAGTTCTCTTTTTAAGTTTTTGTTTATATATATCATATTGTTTCAAAGTGGTTGTAATATGTATTTGCCATTCAGTAGATTATTGATATTATTACTATTATTAAGCTTTTAAACAAGACATATCCCTTGAAGACATATCCTTCAAAAATATAGTGAGCTAATGTCCTCTCCCCAATCAAAATATTGTCTCTACTCAGGCGCACATTTCCCCACATCCCTGCTTGGTGCCTTCCCAAATATTCCGCTACACTCCTTCCCATCTGTTTCTTGACGTTGTCCAGCAACCTGTGGCTGTAATGTATTTATGCATAAGAAATTTGTACCCCACCAGAACATCACACAAAGCGACAAACACCCGTTGACACAAAGTGGTACTATTCAGATGAGGATCACCCGTGGAGAGGTCCCACAAATCCCTTTTAGCCGATATGCTATATCTATGGCCCGGTTATATTCAGGACCCCGGTAAAAGCCAGGGTGGAGCTTCAAATAACGAACAATTGCATCCTACATGGAGACAACTAACAGATATGTGGCGGTAATCGTATTTATTGGACTTTAACGACATGCACGTTAAGGGGGAAGGGAGTGTATTCTTGTTTCCAGCGCCTGTATGTCTATAAATCCAATACGGCACTGGCTCTAAGAGGGGCCCCATACTTACGCTGTTTAACGTATCGAACCTCGTGTTATCCCCCTTTATCCAAGATCTGGCTATCCATGAGATCATGGCGTGCAAGGACCCTTTTGCGAGTACCTTCAGGCATATATGGCTAGACCTATATTTTATAGATCAATCGATACTCGATGGGAGATAAGGTCAACATCGTGCCGGCCGCCTTAATTTCTCAGAACTATACTTGGTACCCGGGGGTCGCCGTGGCCGAGCGGCTAGACGCTCGCCGCGGATCGGAAGGTCGTGCGTTCGCTCCCTGGCAGAGCCGGACTATTTTAAAAAATGACCGTGGCTTCCAGGTCGACCCAGCCTTGAGTGGGTACCGGGTTCAGTCCCGGGAAGTAAAGGCGGCGGTGTGATGCTGACCACCTCACCCATCTTGTGCCGATTGGTCTATACAAATATAGGTCTAGCCCCATATGCTCTATACGCCTAAAAGCGTGGAAAAGGGTCCTTTACTTTTTTTACTTTTACCTGGTACCCACTCAAGGCTGGGTCGACCTGGAAGTCAAGGTCATTTAAAAAAAAAAAAGCCTACCTCCGTCTGGACCCGAACCCACGACCTCCCAGTTCGCATGAGAGCCTCTAGACGCTACATCAAGTCGCTCCCAAAGCGGTGTGTAGTGGTGTAATATTATTATAAACGAACAGTTCTTGTCTGCTCTAGCCCTAAGCACCGACGGAAGTGCAGTTACTAGATTGTTGCTGTTGGCTTTTGTTTAGTGCTAGGGTTCGAATCTGCATAGAGACGGATTTTAAAACAAATTGTCCTTGGCTCTCAGATTTAAATGATACCAAGAAATATAAGGCATGTTGTTAGCATGTGAAAACACCCCCCCCCCCTTTTTTTTCCCCAGTAGAGTGCCTTTTTCTTCTGTTTCATGCCGTGTGTAGCTTTAGGGGTCATATCCATCCACAACCGTCTGTCTCGTGTACTTTCAACCAATTCTAACACAAATGATCTTATTGCATATTGGGCATATAGGGCGGGACCTATTTTGTATCGACCAATCAACATCACATCAGCCGCCTTTACTTCCCAGGACTGTACTCAAGGCTAGGTCAACCTGGAAGTCAAGGTCATTTTTGAAGAAAGCCCGGTTCGGTCAGAACCCGAACCCAGGACTTACAAACCAATAGTTCTCACAAAAATGCCTCAGTACTAAGCAGTGACTTCAAAAATGTAAGAACCACTGGGCTGTTAGTCGGGGGTTGGCAACTGATATTTCATTGCCCGTGTGCTTGCATGAACGGGTTGTGTTTGTGGGTCAGTGTGTGGCTGCGTGAAAATACACACAGGCTTCGTCTAAGTAGTTCACCACTGTTCCTAGTATGGGCTGTGTGTGCAGACTACAGAACATGTCCTGCAAGAATGTCCCTTGTACAGTCAGTTTAGAACAGGTTACTAACCCACGGAGTCAACATTGTACTCAAATTTATGTGGAAACTAAAATGGAACTCTTAAAAACAGTCACGTTTATCACAAGAACTTGTCTTTCGGTGTAAATCCGAAAGCGATCACGAGAAGAAGAATAGGCTAATACTCTGTGTCACTGAACGTTAGAAAATGAATTCTTGCGTGCTATGTAAAACCAGTTTTAACATATGGCTGTGAATCATAGACAATTAATTAACAAGCCTAACAATTTCTTGAAGCCTCTGAAAATGGTTTTACAGAAGAATTCCTTAGCTAGCCTCAAAAGAGCAACCCAGATGTTTGGAAAGTGGCGAGAGCTGTAAGACAACTTATCACCAACATTAGAGAAAGTCATAATATTTTGGTGATATTACGAGAAGCAGGAAACAGGAACATGTTATGACCGCTGGAGAGATGTGGAAAAAAAAAAGACAGAGGAAAATAAATCGAGAAGATTCTATACAGTCTTTTGTCATGATATGGAGGGGTTAAACTTAGGAAAAGTGGAAGTTTCACATCAGAAATCACAAGTAAATAAAACTACATACAGCCATTGCCCTCCCCCCTCCCTTTTTCCAGGGTTGCTTTATTAAAGATAACACCTAACGTGCCACTATTATGGTGGCAATCCAACAGACACACACCCCAGAAAACCCGTTTCATCTTAAAACAAAGTTATATTACAGCACCATAAAGTTACGAAGTAGCCTGTAATCTTTTGTTCATTCTTTCAAAACTATAACGAAAATATTAAATACACGACGTAAGACTAGCTTTGCAAGAATACGATAGTATAAAACTCTCTTATGATATTTCGGCTATATGCTTTCAATGGCAATTTAAAAAAAAAAAAAAAAATCCTTTACTGATAAATATTACAGTTTGAGGTTTGAACAACGGATCAACATCATGGCACACGGGTAGTAACCCATAAGTGCTCCGTTCTTCTTCTAACTCAAGTCTGAGCTCTAAGAAGCTCAGCACAGTGCACAGGCTCTGTAGCACCGGCGAGGATCCTTAAATACTTTGGGTAAATTTTTAACTCCAAATTTTGCCCGGGCAGCACCGTTAGGTTACTCTGGCAGCGCCGTTATGTTACTTTTTTCGATTTCCGACTGCCAAGGGATTTTTTACGTGCGCAACAATGCACACGGGCGTCCGATCTCACTACTCAGAGACCAGGAGGAATTACTAGAAGTCCAATTTTTTGGACTGTGAACAACGTGGTGGTTTGAATTGTAGATTCAGAAAATGGCGCGATACCTGTCGTCACAATATTGGTGGTACCATTATGTGATTAAAATTGATCGCGCGTGCAACTGCTGATCTGTTGGTGACTTCTGCTACCATCCACGATGAACTGCATTTCTAATGTCGGACTGTCTGTGTTAGCACTTCGGATGGCTACCTATGCTTTTAATGCGTGTGTGTGCTAGTGCATATGCTGAGACAGCAGTCTGTCAATCTTTCCCCAAGGGACTGTGATAAACATTCTGCGTGTTTTTCGTTGGCACAGGAGCGGAGCAATTATGGTTTGACCCGTTTGCTATGAAGCTGAAACTAAGATTAACAGATTACAAGATTATATGAACGATATCTACACTATAAATCACAAACACTTTTTGATCAATACACGTGGTTATTTTTCATTTATTATTATGACAACAGCGTTTAATTTAACAAGAGCCCCAGGTCACTGTGAATTTTTTTTAATTCACTGCGACAATCAGTTAAAGTAAACTTTCACTGGACCTTTAAATATTTTTTTCCTATTACTTCCTTTGAAAATGTAATTTTTAAAAGAATTATATTTCGCTGATATTTTCCTTGAAATAATATCTATATGTGTCTGAGACAATACATTTGTCCATCTCCCAAATTGTTAAATACTGGTGTTGGTATTACAGTGGATGCTTCGAATGCACTTAGGGGCAATTACTAAAGATACGCCAGCGGTGGACACAAAGATGAAGTAGAAGATGGGAGAATAACCCTTTCTTTCACTATCCTGGGCAAAGCCGGACAATCAAATGAAATCCAGTCATTTACATTTATAAACTAATATTTATGTGCACTGTCAAAGAACAAACAACATGCAGTGCTTTGCGTTAAAAAAAAAACACAACAACAAAATAACAGTTGTAATAATCCACCGTCCCAATGTGGGACTCAATTTTTTTTAAAAGTTCCACACCCCGGCTGACGTCATGGGCCCTAAATATAACCTACGAGTTTAATAGGCTTTCTGGGACTTGAACCCGGAAACTTCTAATCCAAATGGTGACACTTTGTATCGCCGGGTGTTTATTGCTCGAAGCCTCCCCTACCCTCCCAGAGCCGTACAATTTGTTTAAAATAATAAAAATTTTGTATATATTAAAAAAAAAAAAAAAAAAGATAGGGCGTCTGTAGTGCCGAAGCAATGTCGGGTGTGGACAATGTCCAGTTACCCATCCTCTCCCCTTTCTGTTAAAAAAACAACACATAAACACACAGTGGGGTCATTTGTCGCCCTCCTAGTGATGACGCCCCAGGCTACCGTCACTCCCTTTCCCTGTTTCTGTGCTATTGGGGGGAGGGGGGTCTAAACCTTCCCCACCACAATTCTTTGCACCCCTCCCCCACGCCTCTTTTTTTTACCCCAGACCATTGGCAGATGGACTAAGGGGACCCTCTAAACACGTACAGAGAGTCTCTTTTTAGGTATTTTTTTTATGGATGTCATATTCTTTTAGATATATTATTATATTTATTCAGCGGATATTACCTATCATAATAATTGTTGATACTTGAAATAAGGCTGAAGCATCTTTACACACACTAGTAAAATAGAGAGATAGAAATGAGAATCCAACAAGCCAACAATGTCACGTACCAACTTGCTCTAATTTTAAAACACCCAGCTATCCAAATAGAGCCCCCCCCCCCCCCCCCAAAAAAAAAAAAAAAAATTATAAATACAATATTTATACCGACTTTAGTTAGGTTATCAATGTCCGACTTTAACATTGACAAAAGAACACGAAAGAAAACTAACCACCTGTGAGAGGAGATTTTAAAGAATGGCTGTGAATAAAAAACAGATACGAATAAGAAACGACGTGATCACAAAAACTGTTGGAACAACACCTATCGTCAAATTTTTTTGAGAAAGAAAGAATGAAATGGTTTGGCCATCTAATGAGAATGAAACCAACGATGCCAGCAGCAAGAGCTTACAACTTGAAAATCTAAACATCACGAGGCAGTGGAAGACCGAGAGGACCGAATATGGATTGAAGAAGTCACTGACAGCTTGAGACTGCATAACGTCACGGCATATCAAGCGACTGAGCGCGCCCTGGCTCGGCTGCCGGTCGTCAGTTGAACTGCGACGCCTAGCGGTATAAGCAGATATTGACACAAAAAAAAAGAAGAAAAGAAATAAATGTTTTGGGGTAGGGGCTTGGCCACACTCGTCACATGCTTTCTGTAGGTGGGCACCCTTGGATTTTACATTTTTCATATTTCTCACACTTCAACAAGTAGACATCTTCTTCATTGCGTTCGCCGGCTTTAATCTCCGGCGATAAAGCTCTGGCTGTCCGTCCACTTCTTGTCTCTAGTCCTGTCCCAAACAACTAAGTGTTGCGTGTACATCCGTTTCACAGGTCTGAGTTATTTGCATGCAGACTGATGGTTCCTTGCCGCTCATGCAGATGTACTCTGACTTCGAAGGAAGCTCCCAATTAGTCGACTCTTACAACATGTGTTTGGGCAGGCAGTGGGTCTATTCTTGTTTTCCCCACAATGGGGCCCTGGAGCCCAGACGGAGATACAAGTAGGGATTTCCTCCCCCACCCCCCCCCCTGCTCCCCCAATCATATCTTCCTCTCCGAAGGAATGAAAAATCACCTGGCGAAGTCATATTTCCGTCTCCGAAGGATTGAAAAATCATCCATGGCGAAATTAATAAAAAAAGAAATAGTTTAGAAATGAGAACTTTAAAATAATATTTCAAGCTCTCTCAGCTAACTGTGTCTGGCATAACCCCGCCCCCCCCCTTTTCCACCAATCATATCTCCCTCTCTGAAGGATTGAAAAATCATCACCTGGCGAAATTTAAAAAATAGAAATAGTAAAGAAATGAGAACTTTAAAATAATATTTTAAGCTCTCTCAGCTAACTGTGTCTGGCATAACACCGCCCTCCCTCCACCAATCATATCTCCCTCTCCGTAGGATTGCAAAATCATCACCTGGCGAAATTATTAAAATAGAAATAGTTAAGAAATGAGAACTTTAAAATAATAGGTTAAGCTCTCTCAGCTAACTGTGTCTGGCATAAACCCCCCTCCCCCAATCATATCATCCTCTCCGAAGGATTGGAAAGTCACCGTGTGACGAAATATTGTAACTAAATTGGGCTTGGCATCCGTGTCCACCCAGTCTTAAATAGTTAGCGTTAACTTGTACTGAGAAGTAAATATGGCCAGTGTAACAGCTACCGCATCACCCATTCAGTGCCAGTTCGACTGCAACCACTACCACCACCACCATCACAACAACAACAAAAACTGTCACTACAGTCTGTGTAGGTCGGTGTAGAAAAGAGGAGTTAGCGCCGCATGCTGTCGCCACGGACTATTTAGTTTAATGTTTCTCCCAACAAAAACAAAAAAACAAAAAAAAAAACAAAAAAAAAAAAAAAAAAAAAAAAAAAAAAAAAACTTAATCACGTAACCAGTGATGGAACCCACAGTAAAAAGTACACTATACTCACGAATAAAGGAGAAAAATACCCCGGACTTGTCATCTCTCCCTCTCCGAAGGAACGATTTTTAACTGACCTTGGCATCCGTGTCCACCCAAACTAAACTGGACTGTAAGCCGTCTTAGTTAACAGTTTCTGTCATCGCCGAAGCGTCGCGGGGAGGCTAATTGGGACTTAACTGAAATCGGTAGTCTTTGGGCGAAAGGCGCATATATCGCAGCCTAGCTGTAACCCACAACACAACGTGACAACCACCCTTTTAAGGAAAAAAAGAACAATTATCACCCAGCGGGGAATAGAACACCAGTCACCCGCGTGAAGGATGGTATACTTACAACTATAGTACCGAAGACTGAAGAGTTTAGGTCAGATATCGCAGCCTTGCTGTAAACCACAACACAGCGTGCCAACGGCCCTCTTGAGGGCGAACGAAGATTACCAGTGACATGACCATTGAGCATCCCGTCGCCGCTGTCGCAGGCTTGCTGTAAACCCCAAAACCGAAAAAGGTGTAAATATCGCAGCCTAGCCATAAACCACAACACAACGTGCCAGCCGCCCAGTTAAGGGCCAAAAAAAAAATAATTATATCACCTAGCGGGGAATCGAACGCGGGTCGCTCGCATGATAGACAGAATAGTTACAACTACGTTCCCAAAGACTTAAGCAAAAAATGGAAATGTAATTATATAGTAATGCAAAGTTAAAAAACAACTCAGCAGTCAAAAATGGCCAATCAACTAAAAACAAATCCGGGCCGGCAACGAAACAAATAAATGCTTGACCGTTGCTACGTCGTTCATGGTTTGTGCGATTTTCTGACAAAAAATCACGCTTTGAGTCAAAGGCAACGTTGTGTGAAAATTTGAAAGCAGTCGGTTCAGTAGTTTCCGAGTCTATAGTTAACAAACTAGAAAAAATAACATTTTTATTAAATAGATCAGTAAACGATTATGGCTGTGAATCCTGGACAATCGGTAGGCAGGCTAAACAATTTCTTGAGGCCTCAGAGATGTGGTTTTACAGAAGAATGCTTGGAATACCTTAGACAGCCAAAAAGAGCAACCAAGAGGTTTTGAAAGAGGCGAGTGCCCGAAGACAACTTATCACAGACATGAGAACGAGACAGTCATCATTTTTCGGCCATGTTATGAAAAGAGGGAAAATAGAAGATGTTGTGACCACTGGAAAGATCTGTGGAAGGAGAGATAGAGGAAGACAACGAGTGAAGATTCTTGACAGTCTTGATGCATGGCATGGAGGTGCGTTAGTACACGAACTGATACATGCTGCAGGAGATCGTGGTTTAGGGAGAGACATGATCGCCCACTCAAGTCGGCAAGGCACCTGATGATGATGATGATGAAACTATGGGCTGTTTTTTTGTGTGTGTGTGTGCCTTTGAAAGCATATTGCCGAAATATCATAAGAGTGTTTTGTACTATTCTATTCCTTGAAAGCTAGTCTTACGTCGAGTTTTAAAATATTTTTGTAAAAGCATTGAGTACAGCCCTAGGAAGTAAAGGCGGCTGATGTGATGTTGATCGGTCTATAAAAAATAGGTCTCGCCTTATATGCCCTATATGCAATAAGATCATTTGGGTTAGAATTGATTGAAAGTACAGGAGACAGACGGTTGTGGATGGATTTGACCCCTAAAGCTACACACGGCATGAAACATCAGAAGAAAAAGGCACTCTACTGGGGAGGGAAGGGGGGGGGGGGTGTTTTCACCATGCCGGCTAACATCATGCCTTATATTTCTTGGTATCATTTAAGTATGAGAGCCAAGGACAATTTGTTTTAAAATCCGTCTCTATGCAGATTCGAACTCTAGCACTAAACAAAAGCCAACAGCCACAAGAACTGTTCGTCTATATATATAAAAATCAATGTTTGTGTGTTTGTTTCACCCCTATAGACTCGGAAACTACTTAACCGATTTAGCTGAAATTTTCAGGATATGTTTGTTGTGATACCGGATTTTGAACTGTCGTGGTTTGAAATTCAACCTGTCACTGTTAGAGATAGGTGACCACAATTAATGCCAAAATATACGCTTACTTTACTTTTTACTTTTTCCTTCCACGTATGCCGCTAAGCGTTGTGGGGAGATGCAAGTTCCTGTCATAAGCAAGGCGGGCAGCATCTGATGTTCTGAGGCCATGCTTTTGGCAGGTTTCGGAGACCCCGTCAATCCACCGTTTCCTTGGTCTTCCTCTTGCCTTATATCCTGAGCTTCTTTGATTGAAAATTTGTGATGTTATTTGATCATTTTTCATCCTGGTTAGATGTCCAAACCATTTCATTCTTTGATGTTCTATGTAGTCTAAACATGGTGTAGTTTTGACAGTGTTTCTAATGTCTATATTCTTTATCCTGTCTAGTCTTGTCTTATTCGCTGCTTTTCTTAGACATTTCATTTCACAGGCTTCTATTTTTCTTTCATGGGTCTTGTTGATTGTCCATGTCTGGCACTGGTAGCAGAGTGTTGGAATGAAGATGGTGTTTATCAATTGTCTTTTGGTCTTCATGGTTATATCTGGATGTTTAAGCAGAGGTGATAGTTGGTATGTGACAGCATTTGCTTTCTGTATTCTTGTTTCTATCTCTCTGTCCATTCTTCCATCCTCTGTAAATATACTGCCCAAGTATTTGAACTCTTTGGTTTGCTTGATTTTGGCACTTCCAACATTTATATTCAGTGGCCTGTGTGTTCTGCTGATCTTCATAACTTCTGTTTTTTCTGTACTGATTCTCATATTATGTTGTAAACAGCTGTTGTTGAGAGTAGTCAGATGTTCCTGTAGATCATATTCATTTTGATACAGTATGCTTTGATCATCAGCAAAAAGTAATTCGTTTATAGCATACACGTAAAATATACGCAACTAATATTTATAACTTTAGTGATTTCTAATTATAGCCCCGTTAGTAATTGCGCATGCGCCGTATTTACCATTCGCCGGCGAGTTACGTGCAGCCAACGCCTTCTCTAATACTAATACATAGAGTAGGTCGTGGTACAGCAAACAAGACTATCTCTATATTTGCCACAATAACAATATTAAACACGATTTCTATTTTCTGTTTTTTTTTCAAAGAACCTTCGATGGGGGAGGGGGGGGGGGGGGGGGGGGCAATCGAGGACTATCTCGACGTCGGGGGAGACAGTGACTGCGACATTAACTTCATTAACCGTGTTAGACACGTGCGATTTCGATTTCATTAATATATCTGGAGTATCTGTCTACGAGAAAACAATTGCCTGCGGTTTTGAATTGTGTTTTAATCGCGACACAGTGGTAGGGACACATATGTCTAATAGTTGTGTTCTCTTTTCGTTGTTCCGATAAAGTGGCTGCTTGGTCGAATGGTTAGAACACTGGGTTCAAGTGCGATAGACCTGGGTTCGAATCCGCAGTAGTTAATTTTTTTTTACCCCGGACTAAAATAATATCCTCATCTGCTCTGTCGTGGTGACAGCACTAGCCATGTTGCCTTAATATAAAAAAAAAAAAAAACCCCAGTAAATGGGTAAACCATTTGATAATTAAATTTGACCATTTCGCATACTTATGATTGCATTGTTAAACTTTCCGATTGCATGGTTACGCTGAAATTTCATAGATTTTCATTTATTTTCATTTAGATTTAGTTATTTCATCTGTGTTGGAATTTTAAGCTGTGCTGTTTACAATGGCGTTCATTTCCTAATTATGGTGTTTTTTTTCCTGTGTTCATTTGCTTTTCAAGTGTTGTTTTTTTTCCTCCCAACTACTTCAATGTGGGAAAGAGTTGTCGGTGAATTTGGGGGGGGGGGGGGGGGGGCAAACTATTAACTGAGAGAGCTTTAAGTCACAGTAACTGCTTTACCCACTTAAAGTAGCAGCAGCAGTAATAGTTGTGGTTGGGCTGTTACACCATAGTGTTCTCATGTGAAGACCGCCGGTAAGGTTATGGCGTTCTTCTGTCGGCAAGTGAAATTATACATCCTAACCTGACCAGTCTGTGGCGACAGCACTAGCCATGCGGAACTAAAACTTCTGGCTCACGACTCTCTGTCTACTCCGATGGTAACACAGATAGCAGTGACATTATTTTAGTAGTTGTACTGGTACTTGAAGGATGATGTGGTAAATATTTCACTAGCCCTATTCACTACCTTTTACAATTCCTGCTCCTTATTTTAGGCTAGATGGACAGGTATGTCAATGTCAGTTACAGCAACAACAAAATATCGCCAGTTAGTGATTTTCAAATCCTTTGAAGAGGGAGAGAGCAGTAGTCGGTGGAAGAGGGGAGGGGAGGGGGGTAATGACTTAAATTTAAGAGAACTTAAAGAGCTTTACACGTGATTTTCCGGTTCTCATTACCTAATTTGTTTATATTTTACTAACGCTACCTCCGCTTTTCTATTTTTTACGACTTACTTTGTTATTTACAAGTACAGTTGTAGCTTTACTTCCGTCTCCTATAAAAATACAAACAGCTTTAGCATGTGATAACCAAATAACCACTTTTGTAACCAGTTTTATTAGCTGTGGTTTAGCTGTTGCTCTGTACATCGCTAGCGTGAAGCGAAGACACATTTCTATGTTCTCTATTTTCCATGTAGTCAAATTACGCCACAGCAACGCGTGGCCGGGTACAGCTAGTTTATAATAATATTACACCACTACACATAGCGTTAGGAGCGACTTGATGTAGCGTCCAGAGGCTCTCATGCGTACTGGGAGGTCGTGGGTTCGGGTCCAGACGGAGGAAGACTTTTTTTTTTTTTTAATGACCTCGACTTCCAGGTGGACCCAGGCTTGAGTGGGTACAAGGTATAGTTCTGAGAAATAAAGACATGTTGTTGACCTCATCGACCCTTACTTACTTTGTTTTACGTATCGAACCTTGTGTTATCCACCTTTATCCAAGATGTGTCTATCCAAGAGACCATGGCATATAAGGGCCTTTTGCCGTACTTCAGGCGTATTGTTCAAAAATGGATAAACCTATATTTTATAGGTCAATCGATATTCGGTGAATAACCAACTTATTGGGACCAACTACTTCCATCAACGACAAACTGCCTTTCTAGTGGCGACTGTTGGCTTTGACGCATCTAGCAGCTGCTATATTCACTTATTGTGTGCGCATATTTCTCAGAACTGAAGACACTAATTCTTTGTTTACCAGTTTTTAAAAACTGACAGTGATTGCCGTTTCATTTGATTTTTCCAGGCGTAGGGTCTGTCTACTTTGATCGCATCGACACTGCAGAAGTCCTTTTCAGGGCTCTTGGGCGCTTGCAGTGCTAAGCCATTTTATATGGCGCACATAACCTAGTCACAAGTATAACCTATAGCTCCCCTTTCGAAGATGCTGGTTGAGCGTGACGATATATTGGTTTTTCAGCAAAAGCACCGCCACACCACACCACGCCACACCACACCACACCACACCACACCACACCACACCACGCCACACCACACCACCAAGGAGAAATTTAAAAAAAAATAGCCATGAAACTAGTTACAAAAAGCATTACAGAGCAACAGATGAGATGGTTTGGCCATTTGACGAGAATGCCTTGGTTCCAACTGCCACAGAAAGCCATGCCGAAGAAAAATAATGGACACAGAGGGGAAGACCACACGGAGGATGGAACGATGACTCAAGAACAGCTCAAAACCAATTTATACAACGTTTTCGAAAGAACACAGGCAGTATCCTTACATCACTCACAAATACTGCGATCATGTAACTCGTTAAGTGAAGAGGAAGAGACGTCACAACACTATTAAACAGACTGTGGAAACAACATCTGGCACTAAATTATTGAGACACAAAAGATCAAATGGTTTGGCCGTCTTGTTAGAATGCAGGCACAACCACATTCACAGGAACTACATTGCAAAGACTTGATTTGAGAGCAAAAAGTCGCCCCAGGAAAACGGGGATTGATGATATTAAAGAGATTCAACGCTGGCACGGGCAGACCGCTCTGGGTTAATTTCCTCGATGGTGCAGAGAGGCAACGGCTCAGGGTTAATAGCAAACTAATGAACCTGAAATGTCCTAATAAAATTACGACAGCCAAACAATGATGGGGTCGATTCTGCAAAGTCCTGTAAAAGAATAGGCAACTTATTTCGTTCAACGTCAACACGTAATGACAATAGCCAGTGCTGTTCATCGAGAAATGGATCGTAAACTGTTCTTCCCTACTACATGCGCACATACATGGTCCTTGACCCGTTATGGCCCTGGGGGTGTAGCAATCGAAGCACTAGAATACAAAACCTGCCATCTTTCTCTGACTTCTGTTTGTTGAACAAGTGTATAGTAATTTAGTCCTGTCCATTTCTTGATGTTTTCATTTCAGCCTCCCACCCCTCCTTCCCGTTCTACTTCGACTATCCCCAATGATCCTTGAAATATAGACTTTACAATCGAAGCATGTCTCACCACGAACCCGAAACAAGCTATATGAAAGGCAAATGCCACCTGAAAGATAAATGCTTGAAGGGCCGAATGTAAGACGGGCCAGCGTGCCCAATTTTAACCCTGTGGAAATGAAGTTCTTTCGTTCAACACTGCCAGGGGGCGCTCAGTTGCCAGGCTGTCAGTCTGGGTAATCTTGGTAATCTTAGTTTCAGCTTCACATCAAACGGGTCAACCCATAGTTGCTCCGCTCGTGCCAACGAAAAACACACATAATGTCTATCACTGCTCCTATTGGAAAAATTAGCACAGTCTGCAGTCTCAGCATATCTACCAGCATAAACAAGCATTAAAAGCATAAGACAGCCATCATAGGTGCTAACACAATCCGTCTGTCATTAGAAATGCAGTTCCACATAGACGGAAGCAGCAGTTACAAAAAGATCAGCTATTGCACACGCAATCAATTGTAATCACATAATGCTCAACCAACACTGGGGCAACAGGCTACGAGCCATTTTCTGAATCTACAGCTCAACACCTCATTGGCCACAGTCGAAACATATTCCAAGAGAAATCCGTATCTCACAGTGTCATGCCATGCACTCAACAACTCAGTAGCTGGGCGACAAACGATACCTATTTAGTCTACAAATGGAGAAAACTGCAACGGCCACCTTCTATCAAACAAACAAACATGTGCCACAACTAAGAACAGTGACTGTGCCTATCGTCCACTTTGACCGGAAGTTCGACTGTCTGTCTTTGTCAATCCATGTTCTTATAGGACTCCCTGTGCCTCTTGGTATTTCCATTCTCACAATGCGTACTCTCGCTGCCTGCATGGTAGGGTTCATTCTCACGAGGTGACCAAACCATTTTTGTCTTTGTTTTTAATTCGCATTTATAGACAACTGTTTATAAATGCTCTGCAGCTGTTTGTGAAAATAATTACGAATGACATTTTTTCTCCAGGCTTTGCTTTATATTTGTTGACAATCAAAAATTTAAAAGATGTGAAGAAAACACCTCCCTTTTTGTTCCTTTTTTTTTTTTAGTTGTTGTTGTTTTGGTTTTTGTGTGTTTTGTTTTGTAAAGAAGTTTTGCGATTAATGACAATATATTGGATACATTCTGAGACAAAACTGGCCCTGTATTGGGAAACAAATGGATAAAGGAAGCGAGGAAATCTAAGAGAAAGCCTAGGTACGAGCATTGCGTAGAAAAGCTAGAGATTCCTGACAATCTCCATATATGATATGAATCTTGATATCGAAACTATACAGATAAAATGCAGTTGTTCCCGTGTGGGTTATTGGGCCCCATTGTGTGTGGGTGTGTGTGTGTTCGGGGGGGGGGGGGGGGGGGTGTACTCACTGTTCCCTAAGAAGTATGATAATAAAGGCGACAATTTAGGTGTTGCTAAAATCGGATTTGTTGAGTCGAAAGTGGTGGAGAATATGAAAGAGAAGGAGAAGAACGGAAAGATGAGCCAGCTGGGAGCTCTGTCTGACATATACATAGCAGAACGTAATTATCATATGTTGTTTCATATAAAAGCATTTATATGGTGAGCCAAAGCTGTCAAAAATGGAAAACAAACCTTTATTTGTATTCTGCTTAATTGCAATACAGTTTCATGAAATAAATGGCTCTGAAATTAGAAACATGAGACAGGACAACAAACAGACATTAAATTATTCTATACCGAACAATTGCTTACATGATTAAGACAATATGAACTGTTCCGAAAGCAGTCTTGTAAGACAGTCCGAAACTTTCTTCAGAACAGTCTGTCACAGTCTAGTGTGGCATAAGCATTACTTAGTTACAAGAACTTTCCCAGACATCAGAAATCAACGCCAGCATTTTGTGGCTGTTATGAGGCTCTTTATTGACAATTTTACGTTTAGAAGTTTGCCATTGTCCCTGAACGGAACGCCGCCTAAACTGCTGTAATCATCACTAAACAAATCTCAGGCATGTGGCTTCAAACCTGGGTATGTCGAGATTGTAAAATTGCATTTACAATTGCTAAACCTCATATATTGTGTGGTATATCAGAACAAGTCTACGTGTTGCTTGTTCTGCAATATCAGGTCTCAATCTGTCAATGGAGTAGTTCGATCCCAGTTGCGGACAATTTCTCTTACTCTGGTTTCGACATTGGTGTCGAGAGCTGACCGCTAGCAAACAGTGGCGAACTAATGAACGTAAAATATGCCTAGAAAAACCTCAACAGACAAAAAATGCTGGGGTTGGTTCTGCAACGTCCTGTAAAGGATACGCAACCTACTATCAATGAAGTGTTCTATTTATGGATTCTAGATTGTGATATACTTCCAAGCAAACCGAGAGATGCAAGTAGTTTTCAGAAAACACTTGACCTGAATGGCATGCATCGAATCAAGAGCTAGAACTTACAGCCTTAAATCACTCAATCAATCGATCAATCAACAACTTAGTCAAATAATAAGCCTACTAAACAACCAACCAATCAAAAATCAATAATTCAATCAACGCAACAAATTAACAACTCAACCAAATAATCAAACAACCAATAAGATACAATCACATCAACCACCCATTTCACAAACAATTCAAATAACTAGTCAACCAACTAATCAATAAACCAATCAGCGAACTAACCAGTCAAGAAACCAAATAATCAAACAAGCTATGTACCGGCATACTAACCAACCAATAGAGCAATAAATCGTCAGAGAAGCCTACTTTTAAAATATGAAAGCTACTTCACATCTATACTGCATAGACTGAGTCTGGAAGATGGCATATTCTACGTCAATTGAAGGACAGGCAAACTAGTCAGTCCTTGATATAATAATAAAGTAACAGAAAATGTATTGATGGGCACTCATAAAGAGAAGTAGAAATAAATAAACACTCTACACCACCCAAAAAAAAAAAAATATCTAAAGCCATAATTTCCATGCCGGGAATCGAACCTGTCACCTCCAGACGGCGTGTGCGCCTCGCTATGGAAACAGGTGCACTAAGAACGTGGTCAACTAAGAAACTCACACACAAAAAAAGGATGTTCTAATGGCCATGTCTATCGTCATGCTTGAAATCCACAACTAAGGTATACGGACATAATTAATTTCAAACCATTGAAATAGCACCATAGGTTACATAAATGTATATTAACGAAGCATTGGTCGAATAACAAGCAAAGCAACAATTTACGAACACAGTAGACCTTAATGCTATGTCTAGGATACACTAACATTTAAGAAAGGTATTTGATTGGTAGGTTCCGGTGTGTTTACGTCATTCACATAAGTAACTCTTGAGGCCGTTAAATATTATCTGTTGTCCTTGATATAAATCGTTGTCTAGGTTCACATCAAGTAGACAATTAAAAGTCTCAAATTGTATTTCGTAGTCGTTTTCTTTGTCGTTAAAATTCGCTGCGCTGTGAAGCACTAACCAAACGATGAAGAGGGAGGCCGCCATGGTGTAGCGGCTAGAAGCTCGCCTGCGGATCAGAAGGTGATGGATTCGGGTCTTGACGGAATCGGACTTTTAAAAAAAAAATGTCTTTGACTCCTAGGTCGACCCAGCCTTGAGTGAGTAATCAGTCACAGTCCTGGGAGGTAAAGGCGGCCGGTGTGATGCTGACCCCATCACCCACCGATTGCTGATTGGTACATAAAAAAAGGTGTAACTTTATATGCCTAACATGCCTGAAAGCGTGCAAAAGTGTCCTGTGCTTTATTTTGATTTTTCACATTGAAGAGCACAAATTTAATATTACCAGGAAAACGTTCAAACATAATTTGCTCTTTCTCCGCGTTTATATCGTCCTTTGATTGCAAGATTTTTTTCTCATTTATCTCCTTCTGCCCACAGTTTAAAAATGGTTTTGCTTTCTTGACACTATCTGTTGGCTGTTGGTGGATTTATTAGGCAATTTTATGTTCAGTTGCTTGCCACTGGCGTTGAACACTGCTGGAGGGACAGCAATAACTTCCCCTTATTATTTTAGCGTGCTTAAAGAATACCAACAAACTTCTATTATTTGGTGAAGTAGAGTAGTGTAAAGTTTAATAGCAAGAAGATAACTTCACTTTAGTAGTTTAAGCAAAGTTGCAAAAAAAAAAAAAAAAAAAAAAACTCCACTTGTAGCTGACTGAAGAATAACAACAAACGTACTTCACTTAGTGCCGTACACAAGAATATCATCACTTCTTAACGTACAGCAGATTAGTGAGGTCTGTCGCCACAGCACTCCGGACAAATACATTGATGCTCCAAACCCATCTTCGATATCTAATCTAGGGTAATGCCACTGATCCCGCCTGTTCTTTGCTGATAAACGTTAACTTCTTGGGCCCTTAGTGATATTTTTGTTTCTGGCAGTTCCAGGATGCACCTCACGTCCACCAGCTTGGACAACAATACGGAGTCATATGATAACTGTAATCGTTGCCCTATTTAGAACGTGTTAAATGTTCAAGGCCTTCCGTACACGGCGTCGAAATATATGTTTCTTGAGCCAGTTTCAGCTTTAAAGATATCTGGCTGACAACCGATTTTATTTATTATTGTTACTGTAATTATAACTGTGGCTACTGAACTCTGTGACACCCACATCTCTGAAGCAGTATCAAACTTACTTTCTGTATGTTCGAGATCTCTGTAAATATTTGTTAGCTTTATCTCCTGCTAGATCTTCACGCGAGGCTGTGCAAACAAAACTTGTTCTTCCTCGACGTCTTCGTTGCCCTGTGATTTCAAGGTACTCTTCTCATGCATCTCCTTCTGTCCACGGACTGAAGACTGTTTCGTTTTCTTGGCACTGTCAAAACTTTTGTTCGCCAAGGATTCAATGTTGGTAGCATCTTCAACCTCGTCATCTGCGACGAAAACAAACGTCTCCTCATTTGACAGATTGAAATCAGGAGTACTTTTACTTCTCCCAAATGAAAATAAATTTCTAACGACCCTGGAAATCTTCCTTCGATCTTTGAGACCGGCAACTTCAGTTTTACCCTTGCTGAGCTCATCCTGCAGATCAGCTGTGTTTTTCCTATGTCTCAGATGGGCATCAGTTGAGTCTGTACTATCCTCCGTGGACACCATGATGCTGCTAGTGTTTCCAAGATTCAGACTAGAATCATTGTCTTCTGAAGGAGAAGTCTGTTTCTTTTTCGCAAGTCTTGGAAGAGAAGAATGGTGTTCCCGCTTCATATTTATTATATTTCTAGTAAACTTCGGGTCAACGTACAAAGCTGCTTCACTCATTTTACTGCTCCCGTTTCGCCGTTTTGTCAAAGCTGCATTATTTTCATTTTTCTTTCTTGTTGCGTGAATTCTCAGTTTTTGAAAAATACTGTTTTGTGGCTTGGTCCCTGGGGCTTTTGATTTAATTTTTTCAACGTTTAAAATGGGCTCATTCAGAGAACGAACGGTCAAGGTTTCTACAATCTCTGTGGCTAAACTTTTCATGTTTCTTGGAGGTCCCGGTAATTCGTCATCAATATTTTCTTCAGAAACAAGCGGGGATGACATAATCAAATGAAGATCACGCTCGCCTCGTCCATGTACTGCCGAGCTGGTTAGTTTGCTTGGAAGCGATCTAGTTGCCATGATTTGCCACGAGTCATCGTCGCTCTCAATGTACGGCTCGGTTTCAAAAGTCACAGCTCCAAAAGGTTCTGAATATGTCGGCTTTGGAAGAATCATTTGGCTGTTTGAAACGTTGAATTCCGGTAAAGGTTTGCCGAGTCTGATCTCGCCGACAAGAGCGTCAATGCTGGCAGCTCGATACAGACTCTCCTGCCGTTGTAAAGATTCCCTGGGTATGTGCCCAGACTGCAAGAGGGTTCGAGTCACAGCCGGTCCGCTGATGACAACTGTACTACTGCCAATGTTGCCTTCAGACTTTCTAGCATCCATCTTTCGTTTGACACTGGCTTCATACGACGATGTCCCTTGAAATCCACCTAGACTCAGAGACAACGATGTCAGAAGTCGTTGAGACTCGTCATTTTGACTGTCGGGTTTAGAGTGGGACTTAGACCTCATGGCGTCGTCCAGCAGGGATGTCTTCACATCGTCCTGTCCGTCCAGAACGTCGTACTCGTGCTTGAGGGAGCTAAAAGCCCAGGGCTGTAGCTCTCCTGACGCGAAGATTGCATAGAACAAGAAGCAAAACGCTTGTATCCCAGCCGTGATGTAGAAGACAAGCTGCCATTCTTCTCGAGTTTTCTGCAGAGAAAGACAACAACAAAAAATACATTTATTTTATGCTGTTTATTATTAAACAAGTTTGCCAGCCGGCTACAAGGTCTTTAGTTCAAATCCATATCGTGGTTGATTTGTAAAATTGATCTAAAGCTCCCAAGAGAACACAACCTTAGAAAAGTACATGGACATGTCAAAGGATGTGTGTTTGTGTGTGTGTGTGTGGGGGGGGGGGGTCCAATGTGATGTTGACCCCATAAGCCATCTAATGAAGGTGGGCATTTTGGCACAGGTAAATTATAAAAAAATTAAAGAACGAAAGTCTGGCATTCGGTTCTGTTACTTCTAGTACAGGGATAGCGGCTATCAAAGGCGCACTTGCCTGAATGGCGGAACCTATGCCCTGATAGTGACAGACTCAATTAGTATTCTTAAACAGATCCAAAGTAACAAACTCCGACTAGAATGGGTTGACAACATCCAGAAGTCCCACCTCAAGAAGCTGCCTTGGCTTACACACCAGAACCTGTCGAGGTAAAGGGAACTGAAAGAGCTGATAGAATGACCGTGTCTGCAGTCTTTAATAGCTGAAGAAGTATGGACAGGGCAGTCACACTGAATGCGCTGCTTTCTAGAGACGTTAAGACAAAGGAGTCACAGACGATGAATCCCCTGCTGGAAAGGGGTATTTAACGAGGACAAGAAACTAAGAGTGGGGCATTAAAAAAAAAAAAGATGCCAGTCAACTCCTGTCAGGTACTGTGAGCTGTGAGCATGGAGTGGCTGCTGAATCCGAGGACGGAGCATAAATAGATCGGACAGAAATGTTAGGATGTCGATATGAATAACAAATAATAAGTAACACATCTGAAAAAAGAAAAGAAAAATAAAGGTCCCGTTTCCCGCCTTCCTGTGTACTGGGTTCATAATAAAAAGTAAAAGACTCTTTTCCACGCTTTCAGGCGTATTGGGCATATAGGGCTAGACCTTTTTTTAAAGACCAATCGGTACTCGGTTGGTGATGCGGTAATCATCACACCGACCACCTTTATTTTCAAGGACTTTACCTCATACCCATTTATGGCTGAGCCTTTTTTGTTTAATTCCTACTTCTTTCAGATATGAACCTACGACCTATCGGGTCCGCAGTAGAGCGTCTAGCAACTAAACCAGGGCGGCTCCTAACCCATCTAATACCAGGTCTTCTTATTCTACCTTTTAACCCCCAATGGAACATAGGCCCTCAACCAACTCACGCCAAATCATTATATCCTTCGCTATCGCATGCAGCTCTTCTCATGCCCTCCCCGTCTTTTTAACATCCCTATCTAGCTCCCTTCTCATTGTGTTGTTTGGCCTACCTTTATTTATATGCCCCTGTGGATTCCAGTGCAAAGACATTCTAGTTATACTGTTCTCAGGTTTTCTCGGCGTGTGTCCTATCCAACGCCAGTTTCTTCTCTTTACCTCTAGGTCCACAGGAACTTGTTTGTTTCTCTCCCAAAGCTCTATCATTTTCTTATATTCTCAGCAGGCACCAGTTAATGAATGTTTGAAGTTTTTTAGTTGGTTAATTGCGTATCCTTTACAGGACGTTGCAGAACCAATCCCAGCATTTTGTTTGCCTATTGTGGTTTTTCTAGGCAAAAATAAATTTCCCGTTCAGTAGTTTGCCATTACTCTCAACGGTCAGCTCTCGGTACCACTGTCAAAACCAACGCAAGACAGATCGTCCGCAGCAGGGATCGAGGCCGGCACCTAGGCATTGCAAAGCGCGTTCGCAACGCTTGAGTCACAGACGCCGACGCTTATCAGCAACTGACTTAAATGCCAGGTGGTGTATGCAGATATGTGTCTAGTATCTTATGTCTGATGCACCCTTGACATGATGGGGCCTTTACAAAAGAAAAGAAAATATCCCTTTCAGGTGTAGTAGTGAAGCAGTGTGGGAGTTGTTGGTATGTTTACACATTTACCGGGTAACGGTTTTAAACATCTGCCCAGCAGGGATCGAATCCAGTTTGGTGACCAAGTCGCCCATTGGCTCGCCGGTAGATGACTTCGTCGGAACAGTATTTGGGTCTGTCTCCTTTCATCGCATCAACACTGCAGGAGTCCTGTTCTGGGCTTTTAGTGGAGTACAATGCTAAGCCATTTCATATGGCGCACATAACTAAATCTAGTCACAATTATAACCTTAAGCTCCCCCTTCCGGATATGCTGGTTGAACATGACGATTTGTTCTTCTTCTCAAAAACTGATGATGATGTTAATCGAACTCTTAACCTCCAAATGAAGAAAGCACCTAGCTGTATGAACAAGTGTACTAATATAGTTAGGTGGTCATGCGTTTAAGTACACTTATTCCTGAAGCAGGCCGCTGTCATTATTTGGAAGTGGCAGGTTCTATTGCACACATGATAACTATAGCTTTCAATTGTTATGTTGTCTAGTGTATCCTTTATCTTTCTGCATCTTTCTATGGGTGCCAATCAATATTTGTATTTGTTTATGATCTGCAACCACGCATTTAGCCGCATCTCTAGGATAAGAGTATCTCTCCCATATATCTATACTTGGTATCCACCGGAATGTCAACCGGCCATAACCTGAGATCTCTGCTGCAGTATGCAGAGAGCAAGTCTGAAGAACCTGGTCAGTATGTTGTAGTGCCTGTCCGCAAGGGCAAAGTTTTAAGTCCTTTATTTTGAATTTTGTTTTGTATATATGGCGCCATCTTGGGGAAAAATTGACCCCCCCCCCCCCCCCCCCCATTTAAAAAACAACCATGTCCAAAGGCAACTAATTGGTGGTTTGCTTAAATAGGATGTGTTGGGTTGGAAGAGGCAAATATCGCAGCCTAGCTATAAACCACAAAACAACGCGTCGACAGTGTTTTTAGAGCAAGGGCAGAAAAGAAGAAGAAGAAGAAGAAGAAGAAGAAGAAGAAGAAGAAGAAGAAGAAGAAGAAGAAGAAGAAGATGAGAAAGAAGAAGAAAAAGAAGAGGAAAAAGAAGAAAGTGATGATGAGGAGGAGGAGGAGGATAGTGATGATGATGTGGAAAAAATAAGGAAATGGAGGAGGAGGATGAAAAACAACAAATCTGCAACAAGTGAAGGGTTTCGTGAGTGCCAATAAGACTGTAGTGAAGATGTTGCAGGATTGTCTCAAAAGAGATTCCCCGTGTGGGTTCCGGGGCCCTGTTATAGGGAAAACAAGAATAGACCCACTTCCTACCCAAAAGCATGTCGTAAGAGTCGACTAATTGGAAGTTTCCTTCAAAGTCCGAGTACATCTACCAGCAGTCTGCATACAAATGAGTCAGATCGGTAAAACGGGTGCACACGCAACACTCAGGTTCTGGAACAGGACTGCAGTCCAGAAGTGGATAAACAACCAGAGCTTTCCGCCAGAGCTTACAGCTGGTGAAAGCGAAGAAGAAGAAGAAGTCTTAAAAGATTACTAGATCTATGGGCTGTGTGATCTAGGAGATTCTAATATTTATAAATTAAAAATTCTTTAGTTTGACTATTAAAAGGTATGGGGTCGTTTGCAAACATTGGGGTCAGTACATTTTAGCTAATTTGAACCTTTAGATTTTAACTAATTTGTAACCTGCACATTTTGATTAATGTGTAACCTGCACATTTTGATTAATGTGTAGCCTGCACATTTTGATTAAAATGTAACCTGCACATTTTGACTAATGTGTAACCTGCACATTTTGATTAATGTGTAACCTGCACATTTTGATTAATGTGTTGCCTGCACATTTTGATTAATGTGTAACTTGCACATTTTGATTAATGTGTAGCCTGCACATTTTGATTAATGTGTAGCCTGCACATTTTGATTAATATGTAGCCTGCACATTTTGATTAATATGTAACCTGCACATTTTGATTAATGTGTAGCCTGCACATTTTGATTAATGTGTTGCCTGCACATTTTGATTAATGTGTAACTTGCACATTTTGATTAATGTGTAACCTGCACATTTTGACTAATGTGTAGCCTGCACATTTTGATTAATGTGTTGCCTACACATTTTGATTAATGTGTAACTTGCGCATTTTGATTAATGTTTAGCCTGCATATTTGGTTAATGTGTAACCTGCACATTTTCATTAATGTGTAACCTGCACATTTTGAATAATGTGTAACCTGCACATTTTGATTAATGTGTAACCTGCACATTTTAAATAATTTGAAACTTGCTCATTTTGGCTAATTTGTAACCTGCACATTTTGACTAATTTGTAGCCTGCACATTTTGACTAATGTGGAACCCGCACATTTTAACTAATGTGGAACCCACACATTTCGACTTATGTGGAATCCGCACATTTTGACTAATGTGGAACCCGCATATTTTAATTAATTTGAAAGCACCGATCTAGGGCTGAGTTTTAATTACTAAGTACTTACATCGAGAGTAATCTCGTCAAAGACAATTGGCACAGCAATGCCGACCCAGATAGCTCCGATCTGTAAACGATGCAACAAATCGTTAGTTATCTATAAATGTGGGTCTAGTTATTACACATTTACAGGTACTTACTGCACATACTGCCGCGGATTGGAAGGTCGTGGGTTCGCTCCAAGGCGGAGCCGGACTTTTCTTCAAAAATGACCTTGGCTCCCAGGTCGACCCAGCCTTGAGTGGGTACCGGGTGAGTCCCGGGAAGTAGAGGCGACCGGCGTGATGCTGACCACATCACCCATCTTGTGCTGTTGGTCTATAAAAATATAGGTCTAGCCCTATATGCCCTATACGCCTAAAGGCGTGGAAAAGGGTCCTTTATTTTTTTTTACTTACTGCACCCCCGGTGCTCGCACTCACACACGCAAGGACCACTGTCTTGGCATGCAAAACGTCCCCTTTTTTGCCTCGTCGAGACTCCCACAACAGAATACATTCCACTGGGAGCCAACACATCGAAATAATTGGGGAAAGGGGCGCTCGTCCCTTTTGCAAATATTCAAGTAGTCCTCACGGGGTTCAAGTGTGTAATAATAATAATAATAATAATAATAATAATAATAATAATAATAATAATAATAATAATGTACTGAATAGAAAATAAATGTAATATTACATTTTAGGGCAGTTCGACTTGGGAGCAGATGCCCTTTTTAACATAATTCGACTGGATGTAGCTTCGAATCCAACATCTTCGGACCGACAGGCGAGGGCTAGCCACTACGCTACCACAGCTCACTATTGTTTGTATCATCATCATCATCATCATACCATAACACTGCGTGTCGATGGGTCACTAGACGCCGTTGACTGATCAGCTCCCTCAGCCTTTGAGGGTTAGAAGCAATTGATTTCATGGTTGCATGCCTAAGGAAAGTCCAGTCAGTCTAGTTCTGTATCCAGGTCTTTCTTGGTCTGCCCTCTCTCTCTCTCTCTCTCTCTCTCTCTCTCTCTCTCTCTCTCTCTCTCTCTCTCTCTCTCTCTCTCTCTCTCACTCTTTCCCTCCCCCCCCCCCCCAGCCCTAACTAAGCCATGTAAAAATGTTTTTGGTTGAGAGACCGTTACATCTTATTACATGTCTGTACCAGTACTATTGTTGCAGGTCGACCCAGCCCAAAATGGGTATACCAGGATGTATGTCCTGGGGAAGTAAAGATGGCCGGCGTAATGCTGACTACATTATCCACCAAGTGCCGATAAGTCCGTAAAAGTATGGGTGCTCTTACCATATGCCAGATGCCTCTAAAGGCGTGAAAAGTGATTTTTACTTTACTTTTTTACCAGTACCACAGCACTTTCCGAACTGTCACTGTGGTTAAAAGAGGTTCGTAGTTGTCAATGTACAATACAGTGAACAAAGTTGGCATAGTTAATTTATTTTGCACGATATTTTAATTATTCACACCAAGACCCACTCAGATTGGACTACAGGTTTCTTCTTAACCGTTTTATTGTGCCCAATATAAGTAGGTTAATGGAGCGTCTGGAAACTATACCTGTTTGATTCTCAACCTTGAGATATCAATTCTCATCATCATCAGCAGGTCCTTTACAGAACGTCGCACTTGCCACGGAACGTCTAAACGTCTCTCATTTCTCTATCTAATTCCCCAGCCGTATGTGCTTTCATAGCCAATGCATCTTCAATTACTTGTATCCACCTTCGCGGAGGTCGCCCCTTGTCTTGTTTTCTGAAAACTACCAGCGATGACCCTTCTCCCCTGGTCACCATGAGGTTTAACAGTGCCACAATACCTCAGCTTTCGGGACGAGATGCTGTTTATGAGCCAATTCTCCTCAAGGTTCAGATCCTGTAGGGTGTTTGTGTTTTTCTGTTTTTGGTATATGGAATCTTTATTAATATTAATTCATTCCAACATTAAGCTACCAGTGCCAAACATGGACACCATCTCAAGCCCATTTACGCAAAATCACCACCTGTGAGATGAGATGCCTGAGAAAAGCAGCCAACCTAACCATCCGAGATCGAGTGAATAATGAAACCATCAGGCAAATTGTGGGAAAGACACCTTGTACTAGATTCATCGAGACACAGCAGATCAAGTGGTTTGGCCATCTTGTTAGAATGCAGCAAGATTCAATAGCATCACAAGCACTATATCTCAGAAGATCAGCTACAAGAGCAAGAGGACGGCCACGGCAAATATGGATCGACAACATTAAAGACACTCTACGCCTTCACGACATGACAATAGCCAGTGGCAGCCAACGTGCACTGGATCGCAAATTATTCCTCTCCATGACGCTTAACGGCAGAAGTGGTTTATGATGATGATGATGATGAATTCTTTCTACTGAAATTCTAGAGCTAGAAAAAATACATTTCAAGACCTACCTCACAGACACCGACGATGAATCCAGTATAAGCTGGCGCCAGGTCTACGGGGTTGGCCATCCAGCTGACGTAGGAGAACCCCATGCACATGGCACCCAATAGGTTCAAGACAAAGGCTGCGGCAGTCGATTCTTGGGGTAGGAATCCCAGACCAATCAGTATGGCGCTTGGGATAATTTTGCCTGTTTGATCAAATGCACATAAAAAGAATAAAAAGTTATTATCTACTTAAGTTTTTTTTTTAAACAAACATTTGTGACTTACTTATTGACCTCCTCTCGTATTACTATGACAACAACAACAACTTCTACTACTACTACAACTACTATGACGACTGCAGCCACTACTTTTATCTCTACTACCCCTCCTACTCTTACTTTTACTACTATTTTTATACTACGATACTGCGACTACTACTATTACGTTTAGTAATACTACTGTTGCTGCTACTACTACAACCACCACTACTACTACAGCGACTGCTACTACTATTATTATCTCTACTACTCTCCCTACTCCTACTGCTACCACCTCTGCTACTTCTATATTTACACTATGACTATTATTTACGTCTTTTACTACTAGGTCGCTGCTGGTGCTACTGATAGTGCTGAAACTACTACTACTGCCAATACTACTGTTATTACTTTGTCTGCTGCTGCTGCTACAACTAATACTACTACTACTAATGATGATGCTACTCTTACTTATTATTTTGCGATTACTACTTTTATTGCTAGAATACTACTGCTACTACCATTAGTTCCATAACTACTGCTACAACTGCCTACACTTATACTGCTGCTGCTGCTGCTACTTTTATGCTGCTGCATACTTACTTACTTCAACTATTACTACTACTGTTGCTTTTACTACTAATACTACCACAACCACTACCAACTCTACTACTATTACTACTAACACTGCACTACTATCATCGAAACTATTATTATTACACCTTTTAACTTTTGCATTAGAAAACACCTTCATGACTCGACCTGCTTCGCTAACAGAAACACTAAACGTCAGGGCGACTTGGCTCCTGTCTCTAGGTCACGATCAACCTCTTGATACAATGTTGTTTATCTTCATAGATTATCTGCCGCTGTTTAACCAACGAGTATGCAGCAACCGGTCTTGTTATCTGATAAGAATTCCTGGAGTGTCTTGACAATCACGGGAGATCACAGAGCGTGCAACTGTCTTCTTCTTAAAGTCCAGGCTGTGTGGCGCTGGTAGTCATGTCTATCCACAACCTTCTGTCTCGCGTACTTTCAAGCAACTCTGACAAAGATGATGCTCCATGCCATGATGTCAAACTGTCCAGCATCTTTTCTCTCCGTTTCCCTCTGCCTCTCTTCCACTCTAACTTTCCTACTGTCACGAAGTACTCCAGTTTTCTCATTCTCAACACATGACCAACGAATGTAGAGTGTCTCTTTCTGATGTGGGCAATCAGTTCTGTTAGTAAGTCAGTTTCTTTCAAGATATCTTCATTACTTTAAAAAAAATGTGTCCAGAGTTTCTCATCAATCATCCATAAAACCACACCTCAGCAGCTTCCAAATAAGTTTTCACTAATTTACCAACTGTCCATGATTCACTTCCGTCTATTAAGATATAATGTATATAGCTTTCAATAATTTTCTTTCTCGTTTCAATTAAGAAAGAAAGATTGCATAATAAGATTGCAACTGCATTATAATCGTAATTACAGAAAGTTCCAGTGAGGGCTACTATGCTCCATTGTGTTGAAAGGGGGGAGGGGGAGTGTGGGGGAATGACATACTGGTTCCCTAACAAACATGTCGTACAAGGCGAGTGATTACGGGAGTTTTACTGAAAGGCGAGAAACCAACTGTCTTCCAGTTCTGTAAATCGGCTGTGCATGCAAATTTCAAGTCTTGGAACCAGACCAAAGCGCGAAAGTGGACGAACGACGAGATCTATCCGATGGAGTTAACAGGCGGCAAACGCTTAGAAAAAGAAGATGAACAGAAAGGTGGTTTAACAGAGAAAATAAAGCATAGCTACGTACACGCTCTGGCCATCCTCACTGTCAGTGCTACCCAGATTGAACGACTCGAAAAGGTGCAAAATGAAGCCATGCGCATTATTTTGGGATGTACTAGAGACACATCCTGTGGAGCAATGAGGTACCTACTTGACTTTCCAACAATGAACCAAAGGATCAGGATGTGGAGGGCTCGGGCATATCTCAAAATATGTGCTGATAAGAAACACCCACTGCATCAAGCGCTTTTTAGTGAAAAGGGCGACAGACTGAAGAGGGGGAAATCGTGGCTAGGTCGGGCAGAAGATGTTATTAGGCAAATATGCAGCCTAACCGACATCATACCTGGTGCAGAATGGATACCTGTGCCTCAGGCGTTTATTTGTACATTTTCCTGTATTGTCACACTCAACAGGCGATGTAGAGAAGAGAATCCTGTTGCTGTTAATGCAGAGGTCAACGCTCTCATCGGTGAAAATTCAGACGAAGCAGATGCAATAATCTATACAGACGGATCCGTTATACGCCAAAGAAGAAGCGCATGGGCATTTACAGCACGCTCAGGGGGCAGAACAGTCAAAGAAGCCAACGGCGCCTTCTCCATGACAACCAGCAGCATGACGATGGAGGTGATGGCAGTGACACAAGCGCTTGCCTGGCTTGAAACACAAAAATACACCCGCGTGTGTATACTCAGTGATTCAATGAGTATGATCCGGAGGGTTCAGGCAGGAAAAACCAAAACAAAAAAAAAAAACTCAACAAAAATCACAACAAAAAAATAAAAAATTAAAAAAAAAAAAAAAAAAAAAACAAAAAACAAAAAAAAAAACATGAGTATGATCCGAGGTTCATGCAGTGCGAAGACAATGGCTTGAATCATTACAGAAGTCCACTGTCCGTGGAGTCACCTTTATTTTTGTTCCGGGAAACGCAGGCGTCGATGGAAATGAAAGAGCTGACAGGTTTGGCTGGATCCGCTATCACTACCGACGGTCAGCCTATGGATCATGCTGATATTATCAATGCCCTCAGAGAAATGGGAAGGATAGACGACTTTGGTGGCAGTGAATCCACATCACTCGCCAGAATGGCAGACTTGGGAATTAAGATCGGCACAGCAAAAAACGAGACGCACACCAGCTACGCCAGAAGACTTGTTAATCAACATAGAACTGGTACTATTAGCCATCGGACGTTGGGGTTCATACTGAGGGGAGGATCTGAGCACCTATGGACATGTCCGGAGTGCAATGAGGATAACCCAACTAACTAACTAACTAACTAACTAACTAACTAACTAACTAACTAACTAACTAACTAACTAACTAACTAACTAACTAACTAACTAACTAACTAACTAACTAACTAACTAACTAACTAACTAACTAACGCAACGGATGTAGTTTTATTTGAGAAAATACCCAAATTATCAATCTTCTTCTTTTGTCAAAATCTGCTTGTGCCGCTAGGCGTCGCAGTCTATCAGATGATCGGCAACCGAGCCAGGGCGCGCTCAATCGCTTCATATGCCGTGATGTTATGAAGTCTCAAGTTGTCCGTGACTCCTTCAATCCATCTTCTTCTTGGTCTTCCCCTGCCTCTTGGTGTTTCGATTTTCATGTTGTATGCTCTTGATGCTGGCATCGTTGGTTCCATTCTCATTAGGTGACCAAACCATTTCATTCTTTGTTTCTCAATAAATTTAACGATGGGTATGATTTCAATAGTATTATTATCAATTAATTCAAATTATCTATAGATGCTACAAAAACAAACAAAGCAGCCCTCCTCAAGACAGATGAAAGTCATCAACTCGTTAGAGAAATTAGTCATGGTCAGTTAGTTTTTTTTTTTTTTGACACGTTATGAGAAAAGAGCGACGTCTGTGGCTTAGGCGTTGCGAGTTCGACTCGTAATTCCAACGTACCATGATCCAAACCCACTGTTGGCTGCGTGGATTTTTATCATGTTACGGGGCCTCACAGATCGACCAAGCCTAAAAAATGGGTACCAGGATGTATGTCCTGGGGAAGTAAAGACGGCCGGCGTAATGCTGACCACAATACCCACCTAGTACCAGTTGGTCTGTACAAATATTTGTGTTCTTCCCATACGCCCGATGCGCCTAAGGAGTAAAAAAGGGAACATTACTGTTCTTTGCTTTATGAGAAGGCATCCGTGATTCTGATGATCGTGGGAGACAGCGAAAGATGACTGTATTCGCCGGTTGACATGGAACATGCTGCTGCTTCTGCTGCTGAGGATGATGATTTTTATTAGTGGTACAAGGTTTTTAAGTAAGGAAGTACGATTTTTTTTTTTAAAGTAACAGGTAAACACATTTATATACTACTGTGAACAGACTTACAGATGAAGTCGTTAATCTTCCTAACTTTGGTGTTGGAGATGATTCCTCTGGTGACCAGCTTGTCACACAGGTATCCGGACAGGTAGATGGTCGGGATGATGCCTAGAAACGGTAGCCCCGTCAACAGGTTTACCTGTAGGTAGTAGACAGTAAGGACATTTTCAAATACACCAGACACCTGGTTATATCGATGGTGGCTTAGGCGTTGCGAATGCGCTTCCTAATGCCGGGGTGTTGGTTTCAATCCCAGCTGCTGGCCGTGGGCCTTGCGTTGCTTTCGACAATCGTATCGAGAAGCTGACCGTCCAGAATGGAATGGCAAGCTACTGCAAGAAAATTTGCCTAGAAAAACCACAACAGCCAAACAATGCTGGGGTTGGTTCTGCAACACCCTGTAAAGGATACGCAACTAACCTTTCTTACATCAAAGATCAGCTAAACAAGATAACAGTTTCAAATGGTTACATCAAAGGTCTACTAAACCAGACAACGATTTCACCTGTTTACATCAAAGATAAAACAAAAACCAGACAACAGTTTCACCTGCTTACATAAAATATCTGCAAAACCAGACTCTTCCACCTGGTTATATCAAAGATCACCTAAATCACACAACGTCACCAGGTTACACTAAAGATAACCTAAACCAGACACAAATTGTGCCTCGTTAGCCCTAAAATGACTCCCAGAATATGCAGGGTTCCAGTACTGGTCATGTGATATTTTTGTTTACATCGTCTCTGGAATGATAGCTGATTAGTTTTCATTTTCTTTGTTCACACGTGTGTCAGAGCTTCAACTGACCAGACGGACATGTGGATTTCTCTCACAGATACTTCAGTTAAGTGATTTTTGTGTATTCTTTTTCAAAATCGTAACTTTGTATATTCATGTAGAAGGGACGTTCACTTTTCGTTTGTGTCTGCGAATAGTTCTTTTCGTTTGGTATGGAATCTTTGTATAATAGAGTACTGATCTCCCTGTGGTTTCTGTGCTGGGAGACGCAGTAAAGTTGCCTTCCACCCCAATATGGGACGCAGTTTTTTTGGGGTTATTTTAAAGCCACACCCCTGTTGTCGTCGGGAGCCAT